>JAOTNS010000417.1:0-287040 GCA_028476615.1 Culter alburnus
TACCATCCTCACTAAAAGTCCTCCATGCATCACCTGAAACACAATTCAACTCATACTCAAATTCAAAGACAAAAATACAAAGTGGTATAAATCCGACAGCAGAAAATATGAATCTGATATTCAACTTGTTTCTTACCAGTACTTTGTTATTGATGCACTGGGCGAGAGGAAGCCACTGGAAAACTTCACTGAAAAGCTGGAACATCTGGGCAGTGTACTTTGCTTTCACCTCACCCTCAAACCCATACATCTGATTCATGTTATCTGTCTCATGGTTACCTTCACAAAACAAAATGATAACATTTATCTCTTATACACAAACATTTGAAATGTTTTTGGGAATTCTGCTGGTACAATACAAGGAAGCTTTGGTGTGTCCTCACCCCTAAGCAGGTGGAAATGTTCTGGATAGAGCAGCTTCCAAAAAGTGTGAGAATGACTTCTACAGAGAAAGAGCCGCGGTCCACAAAGTCACCATTGAACAGCTAAGATCCTAATGTCAAGGCTAATGTGTATTACTGTGCAATGTTGCACATAATTGTGCAATAATTACTGTACAATGTTGCTAAAAAATAACATTGCAAAGTCTGGCTATACTATATTACTTGGAGGAACAATTGTTTATTATTATTATTATTAATAATAACAAACTATAGAACATTGGTGCCTTTCATCATCTTGCTGCTGCCGGGGTTTTATATAAGAATGATGTCACTCGAGGCCATGTGTTACTGTTCTGCAACAAGCAGCCTTTTACTGGGTAAAAACATAAATCATAAAAGCATAAAACATTGCAAAGGATAAGCTTGGATTGTGTAGCTTATTCATTTAAATCAAATTAATATAATATTAATTTTCATGAGAACAGCTCTCTCACAATTAAGATTACAAACCCAAAAGGAAAAGGATACATAAGGATTAGTTGGAGATGGTAAGCTGTTCAACTCAAAGATATTTAGAAGATCATAGTACTGGCCATGTGTGTCCCCACAAATAGTTATTTTCTCTGTCTAAACAACAAGAGAAATGAACAGTGAGAACAAGAAAATCATTTCAACATCAATGGAAATTACTATAAGGTTGACAAAAAAAAACAATCATGTAAAAGAACACACACACACACACACACACACACACACACACACACACACACAAGGCTAGAAACTGAATTTAAACTTGTTTAGTGACAGAAGTCTCTGTAAACATAAAACTAATATAATTCTCTCACCTCTTTTAATGAAATTTCAACAAGACTTGGAAGTTTGGATAAAACTTCTTTAACTTGAATCAGGATCTGAAAGACAAGAAGTTCTCTCAAAAGCTAAAACAGTGAAATTCCTGATATTAATTCCAAATTTGCTAAAGTTTTTCTGTTAAAACAAAAAAAGACTCCATATTGGGGCACAGAAGTTACAAAACCACAATCATAAAACAATATAGTAAAGATCAATGGAGTACCCCCGAAGTATACGTACCCCTTCATTTTTGTTCACATTTTGTTATGATGCAGCCTTACTTTAAACTTTAAAGAATTTTTTCATTTTTTTACATCAATCTACACAACCCATAATGAAAAACCAAAAAACAGATGAGATGTGACAACTTTGCCAAATATTAAAGTTAAAGGGAGGGGGGGTGTAATGCTATCTAAAAGAAATCAAAGTGCAGTTTTCCCACAGGAAGAGGAAAGACACAAGTTGAGGACTTCAGCGGTGTTACAGATTGATTTTGCAGAAAATTACACTACTGCATATCAAGATGAAATCCAGGCAGCCCACTGGACCAGCAGACAAGTCACACTTTTCACTGCTGTTGCATGGGGCAAAGCAGATGTGCAATCCTATGCTATTGTCAGTGATTCACTGGAGCATGAAAAGAAGGCAGCTGTAACATTTCTGTCCAAGGTGGTGGAAGACCTGAAGAAAAAAAATCCAAGAATGGAAAAATTGCACATCTTCAGTGATGGAGCAGCATCTCACTTTAAAAACAAATTCATTTGGTCATTCATGTCCACAATCTTTGGGGAGATCTTTCCAAGCCTTAAGGTATTTATTCAAATGTTTTGTATCATAATGGACGTATGTGTTACAAGCTTACATATGGTGTTCTTCAATGACAATCATTTGACTGTTTAGGTGGAATGGCACTTCTTCGCCACAAGTCATGGAAAGGGAGCTGTTGATGGAGTAGGTGGGACAGTGAAAAGGTCCGTTAGTTCAGCTGTGCTAAGCTGCAAGGTTATTGTGAACAATGCACAGTCCTTCGCAAAAACAGCTGCGCATTACTGCCCGAACATTAATATTAAACTTGTTATGGAAAGGGACATACAGACGTTCACACATGAACACCAGCTAGAGCGTCTGTGGACGGATGTAAAACCTCTCATAGGTAACTATTGGATAGCAATTTGTGCTCACTAATGAATGCGTGTAAATGATAAAGTTATTAAAGTGATATCTGTAGTATTATGACCTATTCACACTCTTTCTTAGGAACCCAGAGTGTGCACCACATCGAGCCCATCTCTTGGGGCCTCATCAAACATAGTCAGTATTCATCCTCATTAGAGGCAGCAACACACAAATTTCATCATTCAAATGAGGATGAGCCCCAAGCCCATCCAACTGAGCCACTTGGTCAATATAAAAACAGGCGATTGTCTGCAGATCTGCTACAAAGGCAAAAAGTCTAGCAGGGAATTTGTCGGCCTTGTTACCGATTTGGATTCTGATGGGTTAGAAATTCAGTTTCTCAGGAGAAATGATGAAATGGGATTCGTTTACATCCTCCCTACAAAGGAAGACAAGTCATGGGTGGAAAAAGGACAAATAATCCAGCGCCTCAGTCCTTTCCTTGACAACAGAGGCCGTTATCATTTCAAAGAGGCAGTACTGGCAGAGTGAAAGAAAAAAAATTAATTAAGAAGAAAATTCATGATTATATGAAAGATGAAAGTGTTAAGCATGAATGATGAAATAAATAAGTTCCTTCACCTTCCTCTTTTCTTCTTTCCTCTTTTCTCTCATTATCAATTATTTTACATATCGTATTATGATATTAGCCTGGTAATACCAGACTCTGCTACTTCACTTTGCTACTTCACTTTGCTTCGTAGACAGAGTCTGGAATTGCATAATAGAGAAGTGTTTCTCTCTCGCTAGGGGGCGCTTGTCTGAATTTAAAATCATTGGTTCCCGTAAGCCCATCAGATACGTTTAGTTATGACGTATGTTATGCGCCTGTACAGCCGCATCGAAGCACAGACATCATGCATCGAACATCATCAATGATTGAACTTCACTGTAAACCTGTTGTAAACACATGATGATGCGAGCGGGGAAATACCAGAGTGAACATGGCTGTAAAACGACTTTTGCAGATTATGCGAAGTTAATTGCTCCCGAGTTTTGCAACCCGTGTCTCGTTTCCCATTTCCGCGGTCGTTTCGGTTTTCGATTTCTCTAACCTACAATGTAAAACTCGGGCTTAGCATCTACGTCACGGCTCTCAGCCCGCCTTGTTCATTGATTGGCCGTTGTTTCCAGACCGGTGGCAAACAGAACGCTCTGACGCGGTATCAGACTGAGTACAGAGCGAAATGAAATTGAGCTGAAGTAGGAAGTCTGACGTAGTCAGGCTATTTGATATAGGATCCAATCTAAAAAAATAACTTGTAATGCCATTTTAAAAATCTTCAGAATAATTCAGACAGTTTTCTTAATGTTAAAACGGCCATTCAGAGACATTTTATGGGTCAACAAAAGAGCCATGATGGATTGATTGTTGATTTCTCAAACATGTTTTATGTGTATTTCAGATGTGTCACATCCATAACAGAATTTTGTCACATCCATAACGTTGGTTTTTCCTCATTATACACTTCATAAAAAATGTTATTTTTAAACATTGATATTTTTGTGCTCAGCTAAGACCCCCTTTATCATGTGAATATCAATATTTATACATTCAACTTAAAAGTTCACAGACTTTTAAGAAAGTTGCCAGTATACTGCAAATTCTGTCATTTTCTGTTTTCTGTCACATCCATAACACGTGCCTATTTGCCTTTTTTGGGGGGGTTTAAAAATATTTTAGAAAAACATATTTTGTCTACAATTCCCCAGATTGGGTGCTCTGAGATATGCTTGACAATTTTATTATTGTAAGAAATTTATTTTACAGAGACATTTTAACTGTCATTATGAGTTCAAATGTCCATCCATAATGCTGGAATTGCCCCAAAATCTCATTTAAAAGAGATGTAATACTACTGTACTGTATGCACAGACTATTTAAGGCTATTTGTAGGCTATTGGCTATGACTAACTTAGAAGCAAATGCTAGCCCCCTCCCTCTCTCATCCGCCGCCGGGCTCGGCTTCAATGCATAAATATGAAACTTTAAATACACAAAAAAATGTTTCCTTTGTAAAGACAACGTTTAGCCTACTTAAACAACAGATTTTATTTACCGTTGCAAGACGTTCAGTTGCTCTGCTGTGGAACTGTTCGCTGCACTCAGGGGCGGAGTTAAGAGGTTTGACTGACAGTTTGAGCGGATCCAAAAAGATTTTGACACAAGCTCTTTTTAATACTTTTTTAGGCTAAATATATTGTAATCAGACAGACAGACGTAAAGGGTGACTAATACCATTGATTTATTCAAGAAAATAAATAAATAAATAAATAAAACACCTCCCAAAAAAAGGGCACTTCGGAGTGTAAGGACAAAAAGGGCATGTGCTCTGCACAGTTTCCCTACCTGGCACGTGCCTGGAGAGGAGCTACGTGCCAGAAGCGGGGGGAAGAGAGAGGCAGATGCCGTTTGATGCTGCAGGTAAACGCAAACAGCCTTGGTTTTATTTAGTTTCACTGGTAAAGACCTTTTTTTTCTTTACACCAGTTTAAAAACGAAAACAAATGCTGAATGCGGATTAAGTAAATCTTTGTTTGGAGTGTTGAATGTGTTTGATTGTGTTGTTTGGATTGTGGAACTATGCAGTTGTTGCCTTCAAAATGGTTACAGTTAATGTTTTCATTTAAGGTTTCAACCCAATTTAAAAACAAAAGCTAAATGCTTTTGTCAGTAGGCCTAACGTTACATTTGTATTGAATATAGGCTAATTACTGCGCAGTTACTGCTGTTAATTTCAGATGGTTACAATTATTGTTTTTAATAGCCAAAGCCTGTTATATACCAAATAAACATCTTATTTAAATGTATACTTTCATTCTTTCTGTTTGTTGCTTGATAAGAATAATAATTTAAAAAATCGGTATCGGAATCGGCCAGTTTGCTTGTAAAAAAATTGGTATCGGAATCGGCCATGAAAAATCATGATCGTGCATCCCTAGGTGATATATGTCAGCTGAATTGTTGTTTATTATAATATGTGTTATTGATTTATCTTGTCAGGATTTTGTTGAGAAGAACATTGATCATGGTTCTTTAGTCTGGATTGGTCTGACTGACATTGATGAAGAGGGCTCGTGGAAATGGGTTGACGGCAGCACACCGACCCTTAGGTGAGATATCGCTGAATTGAACTGATTATTTTCTAATAAATGACTCTCACAATGGGTCGAACTTCACACACAAAGCAGTACTGAACATATAATGGCAATCTGTTGTTGTAGGTTTTGTGGTCTACAGAGCCCAATGGAAAAAGAGAAGAAACTGTGCTCTAGTTCATACGTCAATTTGGGCCGATTACCCATGTGATGATGCTTATCTTTGGATCTGTGAGAAGAACATTTTAATATGACTTATTATATGAGATGGAAGTTAAAGGATAAGTTCACATCTGAATTATAAAAATTTCTTGATAACTTACTCATCCTGTGTCATCCAAGATGTTAATGTCTTTCCTTCATCGGTTGAAAATAAATTAAGGTTTTTGAGGAAAACATTCCAGAATTTTTCTCATTCCAGATTTTTTCCATATAGTGGACTTCAGTGGGGTACAACGGGTTGAATGTCAAAATTGCAGTTTCAAAAAAGGGCGTTTGACTTACATTTACATTTAGTCATTTAGCAGATGCTTTTATCCAAAGCGACTTACAAATGAGAATAGTAGAATCAATCAAATCAACATGAGAACAACAGTACATAAGTGCTGAGTGAAGTCACAGTTATGACAGTAAAGTGCTCGTAGCAAGGATTGATTTTTTTTTTTTTTTTTTTAAGTAAAATACACAAATAGATGGAAGGAAAATAGAAATCAAGGTAAGTGCTACTATTACTGGGTCAAGTGCTGGCGAAAAAGATACATCTTTAGCATTTTTTTGGAAATGGCTAAAGATTCAGCTGCTCAGATAGAGCGTGGCAGGTCATTCCACCAGCCAGGAACAGACCCGGAGAAGGTCCGTGAGAGTGATTTTGTGCCCCTTAGTCTTTGCACATTCGCTTTGTAGAAACTGGATTTGTACTTTCACCTACGTCACACGTGACCTTTCCAACATGATTACGTAATGCATGGTGCATCGCAGAACAATGCAAGATGAGGTTAAAAAGTATATAATTTTTTTTTTTAAATGACCAATCATTTCACTAGACAAGACTGTGAAATGGAATGTTTTCCTCAAAAACCTTAATTTCTTTTTGACTGAAGAAAGAAAGACAAACATTTTCAGTGACAGGGGGGTGAGTAAATTATCCTTTAATGGAATATAATATCATTATTGTTTGTGTTCTATGCAATAAACAAGCAGGAGCTGAATCAACTTGCATCTTTTATTATCATGGCATAGCGTCAACAACGCGCATGCTGGAATTCACGTCACAACGAGATACAAACCATATATGGTATTTCACCATAACAATTATGTTATTGGCTTTTTGTTTGATTGTATCATATGTTTGTTTATTCACGTTTTACTTATTAAATGTACCTGAATATGTTATGTGTGTTTGTGCATGTGTGTTGTCTCAGTCCTCTGTCTCTTCTAGCAGACAAAATTAAAGTAAAAGTAAAGTACAAACATCAGTCTATTCTGACAAAGTAAAGGTTGATTTCTTTTATATTATGATTTCAGGATTCATTTAGCGTTTTGAAATTATAACTCATCTATGTATATGTGATGAGGACCCTTTTAAAGTACAGTAAGCATGAGAAACACTGTTGATATTTGAAATTGATATCCAAAGGAACCCACCCCCCTCCCGTAGCTCTTGCCTGTGAAACCCTGCCAGACTCGAACCGGCATCTCCGACATGGGAGGCAGCTGTGCTAACAAGGACGAGTAAATGTAATTTCTGATGGGGCGCAAACAGAGTCAGTGTGTTACGATCCACACCTATAGTTTTGAAGGCCTTTAGTCATGCTCCCCTGACTTTTGCAGGCCTTCAGATATTTGTGGTACCGATGTACCACATCATGCAAAGGAAACAAGAAAAATGATCAGCCGTTCACTTTAAACTGACTAGAATAGGATTGGGATTTTATTTCAAATGGCTTCACTTACTCCTGCCTAATTGTCACAGGCAGCATTGTAAATGATCAAAGTTCAGCCATGAAACAATATAAGGCAGGCTGAAAAGTCTGTATCATATAATCTGCCAGCCAAATGACAATAGCTGTGTAAACGACTCGGCCCGTTACATATGTGTAACAGTACATGTACAAAAATACAATCTGTAAGTACAGGCTGTTCTATAACTTAGTTACATGTTAAGTACATTTTGTTGCATGTTATTACAACATCTACTACTAAGTACTTAAGTACACTGAAAGTGTTACCAATATCATATTAAAGATTCAGCATACATCAACCAGTTCAACTGAACAACTAGAAATAGGATTAAGCGGCAGTTTCCCGACAGAGATTAAGCCTATTCCTAGAATAAATTGTCCCTTTAAATCATTAACAGAAATCTGCTTTCTCTGTCATGGTTTAAAATAGTCCTAGACTTAGTCTAGTCCAGTGTTTAATAAACTGATTTCCTGGAGACTAGAGCTACTCCAGGACTAAACTGAGGCTTAAATGAAACCTATCAGGATGCAGGTTTAACTTCAGATTAACATTGTGTTTCAAGAAAGACACATGTATTTCTTATATATATAGCGATATATAAATATATTCTTTTTTTTTTATTGGTAATCTAGAATATTGTCTAACACTTGATGGCTGCTCTGTTAAGTCTTCGTCGTCAGTCAGGAACCTGGGTGTGCTCTTGATACCAATCTTCATTTGAAGGCCATGTTACTAGCATCTGTAAAACCGCATTCTTCTATCTTAAAATATATCTAAATTACGACATATGCTCTCAATGAAAAATGCAGAACAGTTAGTTCATGCGTTTATGACCTCAAGGCTAGATTACTGTAACGCTCTACTGGGTGGTTGTTCCTCCCGCTTGATAAATAAACTACAGCTCGTACAAAATGCAGCAGCTAGAGTTTCTTACCAGAACTAGGAAGTATGACCATATTAGCCCAGTTCTGTCATCACTGCATTGGCTTCCTGTTAAACATCGTATAGATTTTAAAATCTTGCTAATTACTTACAAAGCACTAAATGGTTTAGCTCCCCAGTACCTAAGTGAGCTCTTAATACATTATAGTCCTTCACGTTTATTGCGATCTCAGAATTCAGGCCAGCTGATAATACCTAGAATATCAAAATCAACCGCAGGTGGTAGATCCTTCTCCTATTTGGCACCCAAACTCTGGAACAATCTTCCTAGCATTGTTCGGGATGCAGACACACTCTGTCAGATTAAATCTAAACTAAAAACGCATCTCTTTAACCTGGCATACACATAACACTTTATCAATTTATATTTTCAAATCCGTTAAAGGATTATTAGGCTGCATATATTAGGTCAGCCGGAACCGGGAACACTTCCTATAACACCAGATGTACTCGTTACATCAGAAGAAGAATGGCATCTACGCTAATATTAGTCTTTCTGTTTATCCCGAGGTTTACCGTAGTCAACCGGATCCGGGCCGGCCCGCTGAGACCAAGGACCTGCGCCTTGACATGACCACAACGCAGCCCTGAAGTATCAGCAGAGATCGAGTCGACTAGATTATCCATTGTGAAGGCCTCATCGACAGGACAGCCAGTGCCACAGTTTCTCAACAGACCGTCCATACCGGCGTGATGAATACGATCCTCAATTGGACACGACCACAACGCAGCCCTGAAGTATCAGCAGAGATCGAGTCGACTAGATCATCCATTGTGAAGGCCTCATCGACACGACAGCCAGTAGCACAGTTCCTCAACAAACCGTCCATACCGGCGTGATGAATACGATCCTCAACTGGATGGAACTGAAATAAATACTTTGAATGTTGCAATCCTATCAGATTTATGATAGCAACCTGAATCGTAACAAAGCACTGTTCGCCAGAGGAGAACTGGCCCCCCGACTAAGCCTGGTTTCTCCCAAGGTTTTTTTTTCTCCATTTTAACACCTATTTGCCACTTGTTTGCCACCTGATGTCAGCTGTTGGAGTTTGGGTTCCTTGCCGCTGTCGCCTTAGGCTTGCTTAGTTGGGGACACTTGACATTTGACTTGACATTTGATATTCAACAGTATTCTTGACATTTATTCAACAGTGCTTTGATCTGCCTGCATTGACACTATTCTTGAAGAGCTGCTGTGCAGCAAAAATAATGTACCAGTTATCAATGTAAAGCTGCTTTGACACAATCTGCACTGTAAAAAGCGCTATATAAATAAAGGTGACTTGACTATTGGTGTTGTTCACTTTATTTAAAGGATTAGTCCACTTTTAAATAAACTTTTCCTGATAATTTACTCACCCCCATGCCATCCAAGATGTCCATGTCTTTCTTTCTTCAGTCGAAAAGAAATTAAAGTTTTTGATTAAAACATTCCAGGATTTTTTTCCATATAGTGGACTTTAATGGGCACCAAACAGTTGAAGGTCAAAATTAGTTTCACTGCAGCTTCAAATTGTTCTACATGATCCCAGACGAGAAATAAGGGTCTTATCTAGAGAAACAATCATTCATTTTCTAAAAAAAATAAAATAAAATTAAATTGTATACATTTTAACCAGAAATGCTCATCTTGAACTAGCTCTCTTCTTCTTCTCCTCTATTTGAATTCCAGAAGTGTAGACACTGCTAAGCGTAATACTGCCCTCCACAGGTTAAAGTTTGAACTAATTGTATATATACTGAACTAGCATATTGCATATAAAAATTAGTTCAAACTTTGACCTGAGGAGGGCAGTAATACACTTAGCAGCGTCTACACTGCTGGAATTCTAATAGATAAGAAGAAGAGAGCTAGTTCAAGATGAGCATTTAAGGTTAAAACTTATATAATTTTCAATTTTTTTTTTCAGAAAATGAGCGATGGTTTCACTAGATAAGACCCTTATTTCTCATCTGGGATCGTGTTGAACAATTTGAAGCTGCAGTGAAACTAATTTTGACCTTCATCTGTTTGGTGCCCATTGAAGTCCACTATAAGGAGAAAAATCCTGGAATGTTTTTCATCAAAACTTTAATTTATTTTCTACTGAAGAAAGAAAGACGTGGACATCTTGGATGACATGGGGATGAGTAAATTATCAGGAAAAGTTTATTTAAAAGTGGACTAATCCTTTAAACAATTTATTTTGATTTATCACCATTGTTTCTGGTTCATGTTAAATTGACTTGAAATGGTTACTAGAACTCACCTGATGATTTCATTTTGAAATGACATGTTTAAATCAAGTAACCCAATCAAACAGGACTTCCCTTCCCATCATGCTTTGCACCGGGCTGAAGTGGGAGAGTAAATGTTGAAATAGTGTTATTTTATGCATATTTAGAAAGATGAGAATATGGAGAGACTTCTAACTGTTTAATGTTCTATTATGTAAAAGTTTTTGATATGTTAAAGTTTTTTGGAGATTACTGTTGTGGTGAAGTGTTGAGCTTGCGCTTGGGTTGAAAAGTTGAAAGGTTTTTTATTATTGTCACAGTGTTCTTCTGCTGCCATTGTTTTCTTGGATTTGCTTCTCAGTTCCATGCAATGTTAAGCTTTTCTTGGTTCATTCCATGTTTTCTAGGCAACCTTTCTCATGCTAATTCAGATTAGCACAGTTGGTTTTCAATTAATCTAGTTTATTTTAATTCAGGACTCCATAGTCCAGATTTTAGTAATCTGTACTTAATCTGTGTTTCAGAAAGCCATTTTCAAAGACACAATTAACTATTCTAGATTAAGGCCTATCCTGGTTTAATTTAAACTCTGTCCGGGAAACTGCCCCTAATTGCACTAAAGAAGTCAAAGAACTGCAATGTCGGTAGCGTATGAGAATGACAGGAGACAGACAAATTTGTTCAAGTCTTTTTTTTTTTCTTCTTTTTTTTTTTGCACACAAAAATTATTCTCAATGCTTCATAATATTAAGGTTAAACCACTGTAGTCACGTTGACTATTTTAACAATGTTTTTACTACTTTTCTGGACCTTGAATGTGGTAATTTCGTTGCTTTCTATGAAGAAAACTGTATATATTGGTATTTGGTCAAGACAAATGAACTCGGCCACTGCTCTGTTTAGAACAACTGCTTCTTTGTATGTTGCTTCATTCTTCTTGGCTTTCTCAAAGAGGCTGTCAATGGTGGGTTGCAACTTGCTGGTAACAGGTGTAGATGTTTAGCTATGGGCGTGGATTTGGAATTAATTACTCAGATTCTGTAAATTTGTAAAATTTTGAATATGAAACATTTATTTAATAGCATATTTCATACTTTTATTTCCAATACAACAGAAAACAGAAATTTGTTTCCCATTTACATTATAATAAATTCAGAGTAATAAGACATTACAGGGCTGTGACCAATCAAATGAAATCAGTGTAAACAAAAACATTTTAGCACTGCAGAAGTGGCACAGAATCTGCACTTGAAGTGACATTAACACTGCAATTACAACTGTATAAATAATATGCAGAGTATTTATATATAATGTGTTAAATAAATACAGAAATATGAATTGTTGAAAAAAAAAAATCATTTCATAGGGCTACTGTTAAATGGGAAACTAAAACTTCCACTAGGTGGCGGCAGTTCTTAATTATTGAGTGACTAAATATCTTGAAATATCCGATTCTGACTGAAGAACAGTATGTATAATAAAATATATGATGTGATTTTAACATTATAAAGTAATTATAAGGATTGATAAGAACAGATTGCAAATGCCACCATGTTGATGAATGAAACTGCATTCGTCATCACAAAGATGGTTCTAGAACTAAACCTTACATCCGTTTCAGAAGTGGTCAAAGAACAACAGATGAACTGAGAGAATATATATTTGTTTATAAAGATATTATGATGTTGAAAAGTAATGTTTGAGCTTCTAATTTTTATGCTTCTAATTGAGTTGCTCTTTTTTAAAAGATGTTTTTTTCTAAGGCATGCTTATAAAAGCAACTTAAATGTCCTAATTGAACTAAGGCTTAAATCCTGGATTAATCTAAACCCTGTCTGTGAAACCGGGCCTAAGAGATTGAAATAAAAAAAATATATAAATGCAATTACACAGCAAGAAAACAACATTTTGCTACTTCAGTGCAAGTGACATGAAGTTAATTTTAAAGCATTATCTATTGATTATAAATCGTATTTATATTACATATTATCTGTTTGTATTTAAACTAAATGCTTAATAATTGTTAAACAAAATTTGCTCATGTGTAATGGATTAGGAGTATAAAAATTATACAAATAATATATTAATCATATAAAATAATTATAATAAATAATCATCACTAAAAGTCAGACAATTTTTTATTTTAAAAATCTTTTAACTATGTAGTGACCTTTGGAGCAAGAGAAACGGGACACCCTGGTTTGCAATTAAATATAACTAATATTTGTGTCTGATTTATCTCAGTCGTTACACTACTACAAATCCTCCTGCTTCACCATGTACACTTACCACAAAATCACCATTAAAACATCAAATGACATTCAGACCATAAATATTTAAAAAATTAATCAAATCAATAATAGACATTTCAACAACACTACAGACACCATCAATGACTCACTTTTTAGCACTAAACACCCGTCAACATCAGCATTCACAATAGCAATGTAACACACATATCAACTATGTTCAAACTCAGTCCCTTTAAGTTCCAACCCTGATTGTTACATCACCATCATCCAGCACACTATTGCCCACCAACGAAGAACATGTGAATTTCATGCTAAAATACTTTTTTGCAAACCACAAAGTCTACATCCACCCACGTCAACCCCTCAAATATCTACCTGACCACTCACCATCAGGCTGTATCACATCACCCACTAAATCCCAATCATCAACACGATACGCACTCCCCCACCCAAACAACAAGATGTCTGCTGGGAGGTGGTGTGGGTGTGTCTTACATTAAGGAGTATGTATATAATACATATTTCCCCATGTATTAAAAAAGATTGCAATAGTTCTTTCTACTGGCCTTGAAACAACTTAATCAGTGCACTTTCTCGCTAAATTGCTCCCAAACGTAAGATTGTTGCCTATCATAACAGTGCAAGTACCCCTTAGTTCTAAAATACTTACAGTATAAATAATTTATTTTCCTGGTTGTTACACCTTTATTCCCCAGACTTCACATATTGTTCCCCTATACTTACATGTTCTTACTTTATATAGGTACACTATAATTATTGAAAGTTATGCTGTAAATTCGTTGTAATTACACAGTACTTTCTGGGCTGTAATCTAAAGCATTACTGAAAAATCTGTTAAATTAAAAAACTTTTTGTCATTCTTTGTTTCTTTTAAAATTCAACCATTTATCACTAACCATTAAATTTCCATTAATAACAGAAGACCTTAATCAAATTAGGTAAAACATGGTTATAGTCCATCATGGTTAAATTACTAGAATACTGTGTTGCTGCTTAAAGTATATATTGTTTAACAAATGTAAAATTGTTCAGAATTTCCTGCATAAAACAAATACATAATTTTGATTCCTCCATGGTGCTTCTTTATAAAAGTGTATGTAATGTGTCACTTCAATTCTTTTACCTGGGTAGACATTGTACTAATGTCTTTTCTGTTCATTATTTTAATGTGTATATTGTTTATTCTGTGTTCATTCAAACCCAAACTCCTGTTCATTTTAAGTTCATTCTCACATATAAACTTATCTGTTCATCATGTATATCAATTTCTGCAGATTTTGCTCTTCTGGCTCCAGACTGTCATTGCTGTTCTTGATTGAGCCCATATTGCTGCTTGCAGCTATATTTTCCATTTGTATGTGTTCTGTTTAGTTTATATTTTCTGTGCTTAGTGTCTATTTGCTTTTTTTGCTTTTTTTTTCTTGCTCATAGGAGGGTGGTGTAAATAACCACTTCCTTTTGGTGTTATTTTCTTTCCTTCTTCGTAGTTTGGCTCGTTCTCTATAATACATCTTTGGCCCACTTTTTGAAACTATGTGCCCATTTTTAGGTAACTAAAACAAGTAACTGAACTATAAATGAAAGTTTTCTTTCGCACACAAATGCGCTTGGCCAGTGTCTTTCACATTGCTAAACTCACAGTAGCTCCCACATCCATGTTTCCTTGCTTTCATCACTAGGCTCCAGTGGGCATAAGAAATTTTGCAGTAGTTCAGATTTAATCAACAGTATGCCTAATGCCTAATGTTGTTTTTAAATCTGATATAATTTTATTAGAAATCATGTAGTGTAATCCAGTCATAAGTCACTTACCACCACTGTTAATCACTTATCTTTCCACTGTCAAAAATCCCAACTGGTAAAGATCCCACAAATTTGAAATTTACAGAAGTATGTTGTGTTTCAACGCTCCAAAAATGCATTGCTGATTACAGTAATCTGCTGTACTTTTTTAAATACAACCATCTTATTGTAAAATTATGTGGTAGTTTTTTAGAACATTTCATTACAGTAATGATGAATTTAAAATCATTAATAAGAAGCCATCATCACCTGATCACGTTCTCTTGGATTTTCATTCTGTAACAAATGTTCTTTCATTTGTTTCACTAATACTCAGCAGTGTTCATTTAATCAATCATGCCAGGGAAGAAGCAATTTTACATTGCATAATATTCTTGCAAAATATAAATGGAGTGTCATTTGAAAGCTTAGAGTCTGAATTTTACTGAATGTAGCAATTTGATTAACTCCTAAGTACTGCTGAGTTATTTGCTGAAATATAATAAAAAATAATTTATGAAATAATTTATAATTTTTTTATACCAATATGTCAAAAGTATCATACAGCTCAGATAATCATGTGTTATATGTCATTTAAGAGGTCTCATGGAGTAGAATACAATGAGTATAATTGACTTGGGCTTGCACTACTTGAGCGAGTTTTTGTACATGAAGCCCTGCAAGACTAGGGTGACCAAACGTCCTGTTTTCCCAGGACATGTCCTGTTTTCATGTCCTGTCCTGGCTGTCCTGGTTGTTTTTTATAAAGTGATGAAAATGTCCTGGTTTTCATTGTTTTTCATTGGGCCATTAAATTGACCGGTGTTACGAGATTTTCGGTTCCGAAAGCGAAGCATGATTATTAATGAGTTTCGCAGACATGCGCGATTGCACGTGCAACTGAGAATAATAGTTCACATTGTATCTCAAGACATTAGTGGATTATTCCATAAAGGTAACTATATTCTCAGCGTCGTGGCTGACTTATGCCTAAACTACAGTTGTTTACTTCTAGGTAACAGTTTAAAATGTTTTCATTAGTATGTACGATTTGTGCAGTCGTCTGTAACTGAATAACATATACTTTGTGTAACAGCAGAGCAACCTTCAGCTATAGTCTACAATGAGTTCAGCTCGTTGTGCTCTTCCTTTGTACCTTGCGATGTAACAGCTGATAGGCCTATATACATTTCTTTATAACTTTCATGCTTATTTGTTAACCCATTTTAGCCCACCGGCAACTATAGTTGCCGCAGTGTATAGTTGTCATTTTCCTTTTGTAAGTTTTTTTCTAGATGTTTTCCATGTTTTATTTCTCAATGACATGCAAGAAAACATCCAAATAAAGGATTTCAAGAACAAAAAAAAGGTATTCACTTCCTTCCTGTGACATGAGGCTGTCAACTTCCTACCCTTACTTCCAGGAAGCAAAGCGAAGGCAAACCCTCCCAAAGAAAAGTAATTTTCATGTTAACATTAGAAATTTTTTGTTGACATATATATATCTACGTAATCACAAGGGTCTCTAGAATCATCCAAACAAAACAAATCTTACAAGAGATCTATAGTTTTTTGTATACTTAGTCAAATGTCCAAGCGGCAACTATAGTTGCCGGTGGGCAAATGGCTTGTAAGTACATATATCATGGGGAAATGGGGTATACTGTGTTTAATGGGTTAATACATCAAGGTTATTGGTCTTGTTTAGTGCGTTTTGCTTTCATAATATTTTATATTGTTATATATTATATATTATTATTTGTTAATTAATTTATTTTTTAATTAATTTATTTTTTGTTTGTTTGTTATATGTGACCCTGGACTACAAAACCATTCATAAGGGTCAATTCTTTGAAATTAAGATTTATACATCATCTGAAAGGTGAATATATATAAGCTTTCAATTGATCTATGGTTTGTTAGGATAGGACATTTGGCTGAGACTCAACTTTTTGAAAATCTGTAATCTGAAGGTGCAAAAAAATTGAAATATTGAGATAATTGCCTTAAATTTGACCAAATGAAGTCCTTAGCAATGTATATCCACTCACAAAAATATTTTTTTATATATTTACAGTAGAAAATTTACAAAATATCTTCACAGAACATGATCTTTACTTTATATCCTAATGATTTTTGCCATAAAAGAAAAAAAACAATAATTTTGACCCATACAATGTATTGTTGGCTATAGCTACCAATATACCCGTGCGACTTCTGACTGGTTTTGTGGTCCAGGGTCACATATAGGAGTAATTTTTTTCTAATGAATGATGTAATTTAACTTTTTTGATTCACAATGCTCTGTTAGAGCAACTTAATGGCTGGACTTTGTTCTGCACTATGTTCCACCACTTTAAGACTAATGGATTTGTTGTTTGTTGTGTTTTCATATTCAAGAAATTATAGCTAGATGCAACTTTTTTGTGTTCACATTGAATGTTCTTCGACTTTGATTGATCTGTTGATCTGTTGAAAGCAGTTATTTTGAGTTAGATGCATAAATGTTATCCTCCTATTCAAATTTTACATTGAGGGGTGCATACAACATATTTGCCCACCGGCAACTATAGTTGCCGCACATTCAAACACGTTTTTTAAGAAAAAAAACAAAAACCTGGGAGAAATAAATGCAGAACATGTTCACATAGGACACTATTAACAGGATTATATGCATGAAACCATTCAGAAAAATTTGGGCACAAATGGGTTAAGTAACAAAAAACTGCTGGGAAAGATCAGCTCTACAGCAAAATATAGATGGGCAAATGAGGAGGATGAGAAGAAAAACAGGATGAAGAAGAGAAAATGAGATGAAGAAAACTAAAGATATAGATTTTTTTTTTTTTTTTTTTTGTTAGTTTTCTAAGTTTGTGAGAGCTATTTTAAATTTGGATTGCTAATATAGTAGAGGTGTTTTTTTTTAGTTATTTATTATTTTTCTAATACAGAAAAGACATTATTTTTATCATTATTTCATTTGTTATTTTTGAAACTTGTCATAAACATGTTGAGTAACCTCTGAGAAGCCTATCTGAATTGTGTCTGGTTATAGATAGTATTTTGTAATATAACAATTTTCTATCCATACAGAGGAGGCATAGGCCTACTTTAAATGTATTGAAATTATAAGGCATCTTTGAGTAAACACTGAGTATCATATCTCATTGCCGGTCCGAGTGTCCTGGTTTTCGGTAATCAAAATATGGTCACCCTATGCAAGACCCATATGTAAATAAAAATACGGTGCAGCATTAATGTCATGTTTTGGCTTGTAACTTCATGAAACATGCTCCGATTGTGGAAAATTGGACATCATTATTTAGAGCAGATTCTCAAAATTAAAATGAGTCGTACATCAGCATAATCCAATAAGCCGATCATGAGATATAGCTCACACAATTACGACACATAAAAACCCCACAGGTGCACAGATGCTAACTAAAACTAAAATGTATCACTTAGCATTTCCACTTATACTTTAAAGAAAAATGCAAAGATTGTAGAAAATGGCACATTGTTACTTACAGTGGATTCTCCCAATTGAAAGGAGTCCAAGATCAACATAATTCTATGCGTCGATCACAAGTTACTCCACGTGAAACAACGATTTTAAAAATGCCCATCAGGGGGCGCCAATGGATAAACAAAAAGGCTACCTTAGTTCCAAATGTTGTAACTTTTGATTTTTTTCATGCAAACTTTTATTTTTTGACTTTAAATTTGGACATTTGTCCATGGCCTTCTTGGAATGGGCAGTGAGACATGGAGGGCCACCAGTAGTGTTGTTGCAGGAGCGAAAGGGTACGTCCCCTCCCTGGGTGTCCAAAGTCGAGAGAGGCGTGAGCTAAGTCCATGAGGGGCTGATGATGGACTGGTGAACATAGAGGAGGCCCTCAGGAACTCCCAGCGGAGCTGGTTCCAGGTGGTTAGCTTGGTGATGTGTTGGTTGATGGACCACTGAATGGGACTGATGATCATGGCTGGAGGGAGGATAGACTTGGGATAGACTTGATTCTCTGGATTAGGTTGATACAGCCGGGAGAGAGCATCAGCTTTGCAATTCTTGTTCCCAGGGCGGTAGGAGACTGTGAAATTGAATCTTGTATAGAAGAGGGCCCAGCAGGCTTGACATGGGTTCAAACGTTAAGCTTCACGGAGATACTCCAGGTTGCTGACTTCGAACGGATGTTTCACTCCCTCCAGCCTGTGTCTCCATTCCTCCAAAGCTAACTTGATGGCGAGAAGTTCTCTGTTTCCAATATCAAAGTTTTGCTCCACCAGGGATAGCTTCTTGGAGAAGGCACATGGATGGAGTCATTCTGCCGCTGTGAAAGTACCGCTCGACCCCAGTGACGGATACGTCGACCTCGACGGAGAACGGAAGATCAGGGTTAGGATGGACCAGGATCGGAGCAGTGAGGAAAGCTTCCTGTAGATGGTGGTGTAACGCTTCTCGGGCAGATGGAGTCCAGGACAGAGACGGGGTGGCTTTTGAGGAGCGAGGTGAGAGGTGCACTGAGGAGACTGTAGTTATGGATGAAGCAACAGTAGAAATTTGCAAACCCCAGGAATCATTGTTGCTCCTTGACGGTGGTGGGTAAAGGCCAGGTGCGGATGGACTCCACCTTCCTCTGGTCCATCTGGATACTGTGTTGGTCTATGATGTATCATAGGAAGTGCACAGAGGTGGCGTGGAACTCACATTTCTCCTGCTTCAAATAGAGAGGGTGTTGGCTGAGCTTTTCTAGAACCTGGGAGGCGTGTTGACGATGTTCAGCCAGGTTCCGGGAGTAGATGAGGATGTCATCGATGTAGACCACTACGAATCGTTGAGGAACTCTCTGAACACCTTGTTCATGTAGTTCTGGAACACAGAAGGTGAGTTTGACAAGCCATATGGCATAACCCGGTATTCGTAGTGGCCGGATGGGGGTAATGAAGGCAGTCTACCACTCGTCCCCCTGGCGTATACGGATGAGATCGTACACACTCTGCAGGTCCAGCTTGGAGAAGATGTAAGCTCCACATAGCTGCTCCAGGGCCACGGGAACCAGAGGAAGGGAATAGCTGAACTTGACAGTTTGGGTGTTCAGGTGGTGGTAATCTATGCACGGCCTCAAGCCTCCGGCCTTCTTGGCCACAAAGAAGAAACTTGAAGCAGCAGAGGATGTTGATGGTCTAATGAAGCGTTGTTTGAGAGCCTCCTGAACATACTTCTCCATGGCCTTTTCTCTGGGATGGACAAAGGGTAAACCCTACCCTTGGGTAGGGTAGCCCCAGGCAGTAGGTCGTCTGTGGGGGTTGTCTGTGGGACTGTGCCACAGTCTCATGGCCGATAAGGTAGTAGTTGTGTAGCCAACCGCTTGCTGAACACATCCTGGAATGCCCGGTATTCATGATATTTCCACTTTGAGGTCTGTTTCAGGACTTTCAGCAGAGCTGGAGAGGATTGGTAGAATGTTGGAAGAGGAAGAAGAAGGTGGTGACTTCGAGGATTTTCTGGGAATAGATAAATATTTGGAAAAACATTTGTTACTCCACTTGAGGATCTCATCAGTGTTCCATTGGATACAAGGTTGGTGTTGATTGAGCCATGGGCATCCCAGGATGATGTCTGCGGTGGAACCTTCCAGCACAATGAATGTGATTTCCCTGTAGTGCATGCAGCCGATGTGGAGCGTCAGTGTGAGGGAGAAATGACGAACATGACCACGGCCCAGCAGTTTTCCTTGTATGGTGTGAATGCGGAGGCATTGTTTGCGACGTATGTTTAGTTTCTGGAGAATCTGGTTGCTGATGAAATTCCCGGCAGAGCCAGAGTCAATGAAGACTTGCACTGAAACACAGATATGAGAGTTTAGGAGAGTTTCTGGTCTTCTGTCAGGACACAGACGGAGGCAGATGGGTAAGTGAAACACACAAGTTTATTGACACAGAGGCATGAACATAGGGATGGTAGATGGCAGGTAAGCAGATGAACAAGCACTTTGCAACAGTCACTTAACCGAGTGTAATATGAGTCTCTGTTGAAGGAACGGATATACGGAGTGGAGTTGGAGACTGGAGATGAAAGGAGCGAATCACAGGAAAGTCACAGGTAAGGAGTCCATGTAAGTCTGACGAGACCAGACACTAGTTTCATTCGACAGGATCCCTACGCAGTGGTTCACTGCTCCCTACTCCCTGAGCACGGTATGAGTTGAAGTGGACTTCACTGACAATAATCGCTTATTTGGAATTTGGAATGCCCTGCAAACGTCATCGAAGAGAGTCAACGACAGTGTCACGCAGATTATGATATAACATAAATAAATAGATATTATAATTTACTTTTGAATTTAAAATTGACTCTTAACAGATTTGAAGCTGTAACTGTCATGCCATATGAAAATAAATTCTCATTTGGTTAACTGTATGTATTCTTAATCCATGGTTTGGGTCTCATCTTGTGCGCTTTCTTTTCACGCGTAGCCACATAGTAAATACTCCTGGGGTAAATAAAGTAAAATAAAAAATGACAGAGCCTCAGCTGCTTTTTAAAACTTTTACTTTGCCATGCCTATTCTTACAATAAAATATGCATATGCACCTTCTGTGTGGGGAGTGAATGTTTTTAAAGTGTGTCTGGTGATGAGGTGTAGGTGATCAGAACTCAGGGCATTGTGAACGAGTGGGAGGAGTGTGAATGTCTGGTGACGATGGTACTGGCTGTGTCTCCTTGACATTAAGCAACTTAGTTAAAGTTGTCATAGAATGGAAAATTGAATTTACCTTGGCATAGTTGAATAACAAGAGTTCAGTACATGGAAATGACATACAGTGAGTCTCAAACACTGTTGTTTCCTCCTTCTTATGTAAATCTCATTTGTTTAAAAGACCTCCGAAGAACAGGCGAATCTCAACATAACACCGACTGTTACGCAACAGTCGGGATCAATAATATGTACGCCCCCAGTATTTGCATATGCCAGCCCATGTTCAAGGCATTAGACAAGGGCAGGACGTCTGGATGTGCAAAGCTGAATCATCAGACTAGGTAGGTAAGCAAGCGAGGACAATAGCTAAAAGTGGCAGATGGAGCAATAATAACTGAGTCTGACATGATCCATGATAACATGATATTTTTAGCGATATTTGTAAATTGTCTTTCTAAATGTTTCATTAGCATGTTGCTAATGTACTGTTGAATGTGATTAAAGTTACCGTCGTTTCTTACTGTATTCACGGAGACAAGAGCCGTCGCTATTTTCATTTTTAAATACTTGAAGTCTGTATAATTCATAAACACAACTTCATTCTTTATAAATCTCTCCAACAGTGTGTAATGTTAGCTTTAGCCACAGAGCATAGCCTCAAACTCATTCAGAATCAAATGTAAACATCCAAATAAATACTATACTCACATGATCCGACGCATGCATGCAGCATGCATGACGAACACTTTGTAAAGATCCATTTTGAGGGTTATATTAGCTGTGTAAACTTTGTTTATGCAATGTATTATAGAGTCGTGAGCTTGGGGGCGGGGAGCACAAGCAATTAAAGGGGCAGAAGCCTGAATCGGCACATTTATAATGATGCCCCAAAATAGGCAGTTAAAAAAAAAATAATTATAAAAAATATATGGGGTATTTTGAGCTGAAACTTCACAGACATATTCAGGGACACCTTAAACCTATATTACATATTGTAAAAAAACGTTCTAGGGCACCTTTAATGTTAATTTCAGCATTTAGTAACACAGATCAAAATCAAAATTTCTAACTGTATTATTTAATTGAGCTGAGCTAGCATGAACAAATTTATTAATAGCAAGCAAAATACACCATGAACCACAAGAAATGACTAAGAGTAAGAAAAGGAAAAAAGTTTTCATCTGAAATTCATCTGAAATCAGGAAAAAAAAAAAAGTCACAATGACACTTTTTATGTCACATGTTCTTGACGACAGTGATGCCTCTTTAAAAGTAGGGCTCAAAAGCAGGAAGCAACAACTTCCAACAGACATGCGTTCAACTCCAACAGACTGAAGATGTCTATGGATAATTATGGCAATATGAATATGAACAAAGAAATCAAAGAGGAGCATATCTATGCCAATGAAGAACCTAACAGTCATGATATTAGGACAGGAAGACAGATCTCCACAACACACCAAACACCTGGAAGCTCAGGTACTGAGACTCACTTCATTATAATAACAAACATTAGCCATATTAGAAGTAACATTTATGTTGATGTCTGTGGTGTTCAGTAGGTGATTCTGTGAGGATCAGAAACTACAGAGCAGCTACAGTGTGTTCAGTGCTGCTGTGTGTTGTTCTGCTGACTGCGCTCATAGTGCTGGGTGTCCACATCATTACAAAGAGCACAAACTACACACAAGAGACACAACAGCTACAAACCAAGATCATCAATCTCACAGAAGAAAAGACCAACAGCTTTCCAAGATTATCAATCTCACAGAAGAAAAGACACAACAGCTTTCCAAGATTATCAATCTCACACAAGAAAAGACACAACAGCTTTTCAAGATTATTAATCTCACAGAAGAGAAACGCCAGCTACAATCTGACTACACCAACCTCATAAATGAGAGAGAAGTATTATTGTCGAAGAATAATGTCCTGATTAAAGAAAGAAACGCATGCAGACAAGATTTTTTTAAAGAGAACAGTATGTATCTTTATAGTGTATACTATAGTAGTGTATACTACTATTTGTATAGTTTAGTGTAGATGAGAAGAGCTAATAAATGAACTGGTTGTGTGAACAGATGGATGGATTTACAATCACTCCAGTTTTTACTACATTTCCTCTGAGAAGAAAAGCTGGAATGAGAGCAGAAGTTACTGTATGGAGAGAGGAGCAGATCTGATCATCATAAACAACAAAGAGGAACAAGTGAGTGAAACAAATCCTGGTAGTAGGTGATATAATGTCAGCTGAATTGTTATTGTTGTTTATTATAATATGTGTTATTGATTTATCTTGTCAGGATTTTGTTCAGAAGAACATTCGTGGTTCTTTAGTCTGGATTGGTCTGACTGACATTGATGAAGAGGGCACGTGGAAATGGGTTGACGGCAGCACACCTACCTTTAGGTGAGACATCGCTGAATTGAACTGATTATTATCTAATAAATGACTCTCACAATGGGCCGAACGTCACACACAAAGCAGTACTGAACATCTAATGTCGATCTGTTGTAGGTTTTGGTTGACTGATGAGCCCAATGGACAACGAGGAGAAAACTGTGCTGTAGTTCATTCAACAATTTGGGCTGATTACCGATGTAGTATCGCTTATCCTTGGATCTGTGAGAAGAACATTTTAATGCGACTTATTATATGAGATGGTTGTTAAAGGATTGGTTCACTTCAGAATTCAAATTTCCTGATAATTTACTCACCCCCATTTCATCCAAGATGTTCATGTCTTTCTTTCATCGGTTGAAAAGAAATTATGTTTTTTTTTAAGGAAAACATTCCAGGACTTTTCTCCATATAGTGGACTTCAAAAAGGATCAACTGATTGAAGGTCCAAATTACAGTTTCAGTGCAGCTTCAAAGGGCTCTACATGATCCCAGACGAGAAATAAGGGTCTTATCTAGAGAAACGATCCACAAATGCTCATCTTGCACTAGCTTTGCGATGCGCCACAAATTACATAATCAGGTTGGAAAGTCATTTGTGACGTAGGTGAAAGTACAGATCCAGTGTCTACAAAGTGAACATGCAAAGATAAGCCAAATTCCCTTTACAAAAAAAAGCTAAAACAATGATGTCTGATGATTTTGAAGTAGGAGAAGAAAATGAGATGAGTTTTTCGCCCTACCGCAGTACTTCTGTCTATGTCATGTGTGACCTTTCAAACATGCAGAGCAGTGCAAGATGAGCTTTTGTAGTTAAAATGTATTTACATTATTTATTTATTTTTTTAGAAAATGACTGATCATTTTGATAAGTCTCTTATTCTTCATATGGGATTGTGAAGAGCCCTTTGAAGCTGCACTGAAACTGTAATTTGGATCTTCAATCCGTAGCCCAGTGAAGTCCACTATATGGAAAAAAATCTTGGGATGTTTTCCTTAAAAAACGTAATTTCTTTTTGAAATTACGGTTTTTCTAAAACTGCAACCAGCATCCCAAACGTAGCTAACACACAGGAAGAACCTGTGTTACAGATACATGGTACTTTTACGATCAGAAAGAATGTTGCAGAGACTAGTGACTCTGACTTCATTCTTTCTGAGAAGGACAAATAAACTCTCTTAATCCTATGTATTCTCTATATAACAACTTGGGAAATGTATAAACATGTATACAATTTTCCCATCTCATGACTTTCCTTTTATAGGCTTTATTCTATGTATTAATTCTCTCTTTTGAACTATTTTGGTACTAATGTTCCATAGTTGCAAATTTATAGTTAACTGAAATAACATATAACAAATATCTACGGACTCCAACTTTCGTTTCCTATTTGGTAATTTATGTTATGTGTTACTAACTCTGTGACACATTAGTATTATAAGAATCAAGAAGGTTCTTTTCTCAGTTTCTTATGCTAATATCCTGCCAAAGTCACAAAGACTCCCTCCGAGGGGGCAACTCCTTATTGGCTCAGACACCCTAAGAGGGTGTGACATCTTCACCCCTTATATTCACTGATCAGGACAGTTTTAATTCAAATGGGTGAGACATACAAGTATCAAACTTAGTCTCATTATCGGATACATTGAGTATCCTTACCCCTTTTAAAGAAGGGCATGTTAGAACTAAACTGATGGTTTGCTCAAGGCTGTTGATCTGCTGAATGTCAAACAATGCTGTAACTTCATATTTCCTGTATTCTGCTTTAGCTCTCTCTCTCATGGTAAACTGTATGCATGTATGTGTGTGAATGTTAGAGTAGTTAAGTGTTTAAATAATAAAGTCTTGTTCATGCCACACGTAAAGTTGTCTGTGTTTTGCGCTCATATGCTGGAGTCCCTATTCATGCAGATCCTGACTTACAGGCTCTAAGTAGTATTGTATAATAAGATTGTTATTTCCCATAACCTGGAAATGAACATTTCTTAGAATAAATAAACAATTAACACTGTGTGTTCATTGGAAAACAGGTTAATTGATTGTAATATTAATTTTATTACATTAAGTTAATTTTATTAACTGATCCAAATATTTATAATTAATTATAACTAGTTATGATTAATTATTCATATTTCTTTTGAGCTAATTTGCTACAACCACATCATGCAAAGGAAACAAGAAAAATGATCAGCCGTTCACTAGAATAGAATAGGATTGGGATTTTATTTTAAAGGGGTCATGAACTGCGTTGGTTTATTGTTTTATAATGTTTCCTGGGGTGAACTTATAATGTTAGTATGCTTTTTACATACAAAATTGTCATAATTTATAAATAAAAGGCATTTTTCCTACCCTGATTTTAGCCCTCTGGTTTGAACGCTCCGTTTTAAGGGGCGTATCTGCTGTGAGACTTCAGTGTAAACGCCCACTGCTGTGATTGGCTAACATCTTTGCTTATGAAATAACTTTGTATTACTCTCTCTTTTAGCGCATTTTTACTATTACAGCTCTCAAGGTGAATCGTGAAAAGTGTTTCATTATATTTAGATTGTGGCATGAAAGGTTGCAGAGTTTACATTGTAGCCGATCGCAGACATGTTGAGCGCGTGAAAGCAGTTTCTCGTAGTTCAACTGAATTTCTGTACACTAACAAATGCTTTCATCTTCACTAACAGTGCAAACGTTATATAACTAAGAGATTCGTTGAATAAAACAGGAGTTTTGCACATCAGTCACGATAAACTCGCGCTGTTTGATTGACAGCTTCAGTGCATGCTGCTCCAACGATTACAAAGGGAGCTTTCTTTGATCGCTTTCTTTATATAATTTAATCACCGTTAAATAACTGATTATTTTCATCCTACTAAGAGAAACAACGCAAGTTGACGTTTAGTTACAGGTTTGATTTACTGACACAAAGAACATCTGACTGTACATGAATCATCAGATCAGGCATTAGAATTAACACAGTTACTTACATGTTGTTGCATTACTGTCGAGTCCAGGCACTGTACAATAATTTGTAATTCTCAACGGCATGTTTATTGCTTGGTTGCCGGTTTTGCACCACGTAGGCCTGTGTTACTTAGGCTACCTATTCTATTGCATGTCATGCATGAATCGGTTGGCGGGACTAAACAGGCAGTGATGAAGTAGGCGTTGATCTTCTTCTGCAGAGGCGGTGCTTGCTACTCTTTGACGTCATAGATCCCCACTTTGAAAATCCTGTCGTTTTCTGGGTCTGGTGTCAATTAAGGCTTTTATTGGACTAACAAGGAAGTTTTTAGCTCTAAAACTTACAGGATATTCTTAAAGTATGATGACCTCTTATATGTCAAAAGCTTAAAGGTGCCATCAAACGTTTTTTTACAAGATGCAATATAAGTCTAAGGTGTCCCCTGAATGTGTCTGTGAAGTTTCAGCTCAAAATACCCCATAGATTTTTTTTAATTAATTTTTTTAACTGCCTATTTTGGGGCATCATTAACGATGCACCGATTCAAGGGCTGCTGGCCCTTTAAATCTCGTGCTCCCTGACCCCGAGCTCACGACTCTATAATACAGTGCATTTACAAAGTTCACACAGCTAATATAACCCTCAAATGGATCTTTACAAGATGTTCGTCATGAATGCTGCATGCATGCTTCGGGTCATGTGAGTATAGTATTTATTTGGATGATTCTGAACGAGTTTGATAGTACTCCGTGGCTAAAGCTAACATTACACACTGTTGGAGAGATTTATAAAGAATGAAGTTGTGTTTATGAATTATACAGACTGCAAGTGTTAAAAAATGAAAATAGCGACGGCTCTTGTCTCTGTGTATACAGTAAGAAACGATGGTAACTTTAACCAACAGTAGCCTACATTAGCAACATGCTAACGAAACATTTAGAAAGACAATTTACAAATATCACTAAAAATATCATGATATCATGGATCATGTCAGTTATTATCGCTCCATCTGCCATTTTTCGCTCTTGTTATTGCTTGCTTACCTAGTCTGATGATTCGGCTGTGCACAGATCCAGACGTTAATATTGGCTGCCTTTGTCTAATGCCTTTCATAATGTTGGGAACATGGGCTGGCATATGCAAATATTGGGGGCGTACACCCCGACTGTTACGTAACAGTCGGTATTATGTTGAGATTTGCCTGTTCTTCGGAGGTCTTTTAAACAAATGAGATTTATATAAGAAGGAGGAAACAATGGAGTTTGAAACTCAATGTATGTCATTTCCATGTACTGAACTCTTGTTATTTAACTATGCCGAGGTAAATTCAATTTTTAATTCTAGGGCACCTTTAAGGAAAATTTGATTTCTCAGTTCATCATCCCTTTAAATGGCTTCACTTCCGCTGTCACATGTGCCATGTTTTCTGTGACCGACCCTGTGTCTCAATCAGCTCCCTAGCTCAGTAGTCAGGGCACTGACCAGGGAGTCGGCCATTTTAAGGGCTGTCTCATTCGCAGAATCCTTCCAGGGCACTGAAACTTTCGCTCCCTGAAAAGTCCCACAATGCACCATGAAAACCAGGGAGCATCGATGCTCACTATGCTCCCTTAACGGAAGTTCTGAAGCACGAAACTTGAATCACGTGAGCCAACTCACTACACATAACGATACGCGATAGATGTTTTTAAAAATACAAACCGTTATTTTATTATATTTCAGCATAAACATACATCGCTAGACAGGTAATGAACATAATCTAGCTAACACTTATAATTTATTCACAGCTGAAATGTTGCACGTATAAGTAACAAGCAAATAATTAATCATAATGTAGTTTAAATAACATCACAAGTAATGTCAGAAAATATCAGCTCTGTTATTGTTCATAAATACCAGTAGTGATGTTGTACAATGAGGACGTTGTCACGTCGCCGGAAATAGAGTCATAAGTGTCCCAATGTGTAGTGAACCAGCATCTTTTACTGTCCTTACCAGTGCCCGAATTCGTGTACACGATATACTGATTCACGAGCTCGGGAGCTAGGGAACTGATTGAGACACACCCCTATTTTTCCCCATTCTGTTTGATTAGTTATTTGATTCATCTGTGTCCCGTCATTAATTACCTTGTTAAGTTCCCTTTGTTTGCCTCATGTATATACCTTGTGTTCTCCTTCATTCCTTGTCCATTCTCGTTTATGTTTGATGTGTTTGCGTTTCCTGCCTGTTTCCTTGATTAAATACTACTCCTCGTATTCATCTTCGTCCTTGTGCCTTTTTGATATACACGTCACGCAACACCCGCCTAATTGTCATAGGCAGCATTGTAAATGATCAAAGTTCAGCCATGAAACAATATAAGGCACAGGCTGAAAAGTCTGTGTCATATAATCTGCCAGTCAAATGACAGTAGCTGTGTAACTGACTCGGCCTGTTACATATGTGTAACAGTAGCTGCTTAATACATGTACATAATTACAATCTGTAAGTTCAGGCTGTTCCATAACTTAGTTTTAAGTACATTGCATGTTATTACAACGTCTACTACTAAGTACTTAAGTACTTTATAACGGACACTGAAAGGCACAGTGACACTTACCATTATCTACTATTAATAGATAAATGTGGAAATACATATATTTATACATAAAAAAGGAAATAAAAGTATAAAAATATTATTTTTTTATTACCATTTCTTTGTAGATTAATTTATATATTTATGTTTTTATTTATTTTAACATTTCTTTGTAGATTTATTATGTAATTATTTTTTTATTTAGGCAGCTTGACATTCCATATCTGATGCCCCAACATTTTTAGGACAAGATCCCAGTTTACATTGGCAAAAAAACATATTCTTTATTCTCAAAATGAGCCTAATTGCAAAATAATAACTAAAAAAAAATTTAAAAACATGCATTGTCCCCATTTTTTAGATACAAAGATAATAAAAAGTGAGATTTCAAGGATATTGCACTTAACAAGGAAATGTCCTCAGTTTCCATTTCATAAATCTGGTCACCTTAGAGTGTAAAATGATTGAAAGTGTTAAACACCTTTAAATTTTCTCATCTGTTAATCCACTACTTAATTCTACTACTACTACAAATAAAATAATTTCCATTTTGTGAACATATGCCTACCTGAAAATGATGCAAATGCTTCGTCTTGAGTCTTTTTGGGGAGGCTTCTTATCGCTGGACTCTCGTTGTCTCTTCCTGACCATAGTTTTTGATCGGCATCCATCATTTACGCAGGGGGGAAATTTAAATATTTTAATTTGGAATAAATGAACTGAATGTCCCCTACCTTAAGTTACAGTAAATTGACTGCTGTAGATTGATTGCTGTATTATGCTGCCAGGCCAGTAGTTGGAGATTTCATTTCATTATTTATTTATAAAGCACATTTTAAAACAACCAAAGGTTGACCAAAGTGCTGTACATGAAATTAAGACAATACACCAGTAAAAACAAAAAAAACAAAACAACAGTAAAACTGAACCCAGCAAAAACAATTCAAATAAGATGTCACTTTGTGAAGAAAAACTATCTAAACTAACTAAACATAGCATATTTGTAGTTACATTAAATGTATCATAAAACATGCAAATACAATACTGAATACAAAACAAGAGAAAATACACTTACAGTAACAATGGATACCATGTCCTGGGGATGTGCATGTTTATTTTCTGTAAGTGTCTTGTGTGTGTGTGTGTCACATAGCAGTACATATAACTGTTACGTTTGTCATTTTGTATTTTCATGTAACTACAACAGTCAATGGATATCAGATTATATTACAGGGTATGAATAAAGACAAAATGTTTAAAGTGTAAATTCCTCTTATAGGTTCTATACTTTCAGTTTCTTTATACAGGGTCATATCATTTATTGCCTTTTGTGTTTTATTGCCTTTTGTGTTTTCTTTACCTTTAATTAAAAGCGTTAAAACAAATTCCTACTATATTTTGGTATTTTCATGTTCATTTTACCTAAAAAAAATTATACAGTGTCATTACATGTAATGCTTTTTGTATTTTGTTTCTTCACCATCTGTTAAAATAAAAAACTTCATGTCATTCTTTGTGTTTGTGAATGAATAAGTGTCTGTAAACTATGTTTTTTTCTTTTCAAAATGCAACAATTTATCACTAGCCATTAAATTTAAATTATTAATGGAACATCTTAATCAAATTAGGTAAAACATGGTTATAGTCCATCATGGTTAAATTATTAGAATACTGTGTTGCTGCTTAAAGTATACATTGTTTAACAAATGTGAAATCTAGATGTTCAGAATTTCCTACATAAAACAAATACATATTTTACAATACAACTTTTTGATTCTTCCATGGTGCATCTTCATAAAAGTGTATGTAATGTATCACTTCAATTCTTTTATCTGGTAGACATTGTACTAATTTCTTTTTCTGTTGCAATAGAATCATTATTTAAATATATTTATATTGTTTATTGTGTATAGTCAAACCCAAAAATCTGTTCATTTTTAGTTCATTCTCACATTTACTTATCTTTTCATCATGTATTTTCAGTTTCTGCAGATTTTGCTCTTCTGGCTCTGCCATTGCTGGACTTTCAGGGCTTGACCCCATATCACTGTTTGCAGCTATATTTGCCGTTTGTATTTGTTCAGTTTGTTTTTCTTTGCTTAGTGTCTATTTGCTTTGTTTATTGTCTTGCTCATAGGAGGTTGGTGTGCATAACGTAATCTACTGTATTTTTTTAAATACAACTATCTCATTGTAAAATCATGTGGTAGTATTTTAGAGCATTTCATTACAGTATGATGATTATAAAATCATTAAAAATAAGCCATCATCACCTGACCACGTGTTCTCTTGGATTTTCTTTCTGTAACAAATGTACTTTATAAACACAGAGTTCACAGAGTTGCAACAGCCAGATAAAAACAGTTTAAAAGTCAAGGGTCAAGAGGTCAAATTAAGATGACACCGATCACCATAATAGTGACTTAATGTGTTCTTTTATAAGCAGTTGATTTCGTCTAAGGCTGTGTGGCTGTAAGTCAGTTGTAGATGTCTTTCTGGTTGTCTGTTCTCATTGTTCTTCCTTCCTTCAGTGATTCTGCTTGTTAACAAACGGGTGTTTCACTAACAGTCATCACTCTCTAAATAACTTAAATGCTGTTTTAAGTGTTGCTTTTAATATTTTTAGTGTGGTTATATAAAATACTTGCTATTTTATAATACACTGCAACATGAACACATTTTTCCAAAGAAGTAACAAAAATAAATACATGAAAAATTTCCACCACATCATCAAATTGAATTTATTGTTCCCTGCCATTGTCGACTCTGGATTGCTCTAGTTTGCTTAAATCACTTTTCAGTTGTTTGTTTATCATGTCATTCTCCAAGCCAAAACAAATGCAAAATAGTTCACAAAAACAATTTCAAATAGAGTAGGCAGAGTAGTTTAAAAAAAAAAGCTCCCAATCAATGTTTTTATTATACAGAACTCTAACTGTAATGAAGCAGTAAAGTTTGTTACTTGGTGTGTCTTGATCTTACACCTTTTACCCTATGATTATTCAGGTAGGGTAAGGATAGTCAAATCTAGCCTAATCCATAAAGATCTCAACCACCTGCAGGTTGAAGTTCTTCAGAAATGACATAGAAGACTCCCTTGAGGTTGTTCTTTTTTGAGGCTCAGTTTGTAAGTCAAGTCTCACAAGAGGCATTCGTAACAATAAAAACACTTATTTTATTGTTTACAGTACAATGGAGTTGATACAAAAAATTAAAACTTAAACTAATCTAATCAGCAAATCTAAGAGCTCTATAATCAAACTCTAAACAGCATGTTTGTTTAAAATAATATCTATATTTAACAAGTTATGAAGTAAAATATCTAGCTTCTGCCAGACAATCTTTTGTATTCAACTTACGAAGAAAGGTTAAAAAAGCTTACGCTATGTCCTACACCTTACCTATTAAAACTTAAAAAACTGATGCAACAAAAGTTCAGTTTGAATACAGAAGGCGGTCTGGCGGAAGCTAGATATTTAACTTCATAACTTGTTAAATGGAGCTGTGTGGATCACATATTTATGATGGATGGATGTGGATGGAAGCACTTTCATCAGCTTCATACTCGCCGTTATAAAGCTCGGATGCGTCAGGATATTTATTAAAATATCTCCGATTGTGTTCATCAGAAATAAGAAAGTCATATACACCTAGGATGGCTTAAGGGTGAGTAAAGCTTGGGTAATTTAAATTTGAAAGTGAACTAATCCTTTAAGCATCCCTCGATAGTGTTTCAGTCTCTTTAAATTTGTTTTCAAGGAATTGAAATTCAGTAACAATCTTGGTGATTCATGCCCAACAGCCAGATGTCCTTCTGCTTTCTCTTAAACTATTTGTCATTTTTCTTATGCTCTTCTCCTTCTTTACTGTAGCCTTCATCAGTCTTCCCTCAGCTGAGGGTATGTCCTCTTGTTAACCCTTGTGATTAGTTGCACAACATTGAGTTCATGTATTTACTTTTTGCACTTTTGCTAATTTCATCCTGTTCTACTTCATAAATAAAGGAAGTCAAATATATCTGTTTAGCATTAATCTTTATATGGCTTAAAAGCAAGCAAAATATATTTTTTTAAACAGGTGAATAGCGAACTCAATATTAAAACAGGTTATATGAAGATCTAGATGTAAAGTTAACTGTTTTTTTTTTGTTGTTTTTTTAAATAATTTATTTTACTTTCCTCTGACAAATTAACATTCTTTAAATAGATTTGGAGAGAGGAAACCAATGAGTAATTTTAGTGTGTTTCACAATGAACCACAAGAAATGACTAAACATGGAGTAAGGAAAAAAAAAAAAAAAGTAGGGCTCAAAAGCATGAAGCAACAACTTCCAACAGATGCACGTTCAACCAACAGACTGAAGATGTCTATGTATAATTATGTCAACTCGAACATGGACAGAGAAAATGAAGAGCGTGTCTACATCAATGAAGAACCTAACAGTCATGATGTCAGGACAGGAAGACAGATCTCCACAACACACCAAACACCTGGAAGCTCAGGTACTTAGACTCATTTCATTATAATAACAAACATTAGCCATATTAGAAGTAACATTTATGTTGATGTCTGTGGTGTTCAGTAGGTGATTCTGTGAGGATCAGAAACTACAGAGCAGCTACAGTGTGTTCGGTGCTGCTGTGTGTTGTTCTGCTGACTGCGCTCATAGTGCTGGGCACAAACTACACACAAGAGACACACCAGCTTCAATCTGACAACACCAACCTCATAAATGAGAGAGATTTATTATTGTTGAAGAATAATGACCTGATTAAAGTTAATTTTAAAGAATACAGTATGTATTATATACTACTAGTTGTATAGTTCAATGTAGATGTGAAGAGAGAGCTAATAAATGAACTGGTTGTGTTAACAGATGGATGGATTTACGGTCACTCCAGTTTTTACTACATTTCCTCTGAAAAGAAAAGCTGGAAGGAGAGCAGAAGTTACTGTACGGAGAGAGGAACAGATCTGGTTATCATAAACAACAAAGAGGAACAAGTGAGTGAAACAAATCCTGGTAGTAGGTGATATAATGTCAGCTGAATTGTTGTTATAATATATGTTATTGATTTATCTTGTCAGGATTTTGTTGAGAAGAACATTGATCGTCGTTCTTTAGTCTGGATTGATCTGACTGACATTGATGAAGAGGGCACGTGGAAATGGGTTGAGATATTGTTGATTTGAACTGATTAATATCTAATAAATGACTCTATCAATGGGTCGAACTTCACACACAAGCAGTACTGAACATCTAATGTTGATCTGCTGTAGGTTTTGGTTGACTAATGAGCCCAATGGACAAAGACGAGAAAACTGTGTTCAATATTATATTTCATATTACCCATGTGATGATGTTCTTCTTTGGATCTGTGAGAAGAACATGTTCATGTGACTTGTTATATGAGATGGAAGTTAATGTAATATAATATTATGCTATTGCCCTTTTTTTGTTAGATTGTATCATATGCTTGTTACGACACATACTTAACCAAAGTATCCATGAAGAGTTTCGTTTTACTTATTAAATGTACCAGAAAATGTTATGTGATGTGTGTTGTCTCAGTCATCTGTCAAAATTAAAGATTAGAGAAGTGCCAACACCAGTCTATTCTGTCAAAGTAAAGGGTGATTTCTTTTGTATCTTGATTTCCATGTTCGTTTATGGTTTTGAAGTTATGACTATGTATACGTAACGAGGACCCTCCAACGCCCTCCCGTAGGTCTTGCCTGTGAAACCCTGCCAGACTCGAACCGGCATCTCCAGCATGCGAGGCAGTCGTGCTAACAAGGACAAGCAAATGTAATTTCTTCTAGGGGCTCAAACAGAGTCAGTGTGTTACGATCCACACCTACAGTTTTGAAGGCTTTAGTCATGCTCCCCTGACTTTTGTAGGCCTTCAGATCTTTGTGGTACCGATGTAACACATCATGCAAAGGAAACAAGAAAAATTATCAGCCGTTCTTCAGAATAGGATTGGGATTTTATTTTAAATTGCATTGCTTACTACCACCTAATTGTCATAGGCAGCATTGTAAATGATCAAAGTTCAGCCATGAAACAATATAAGGCACAGGCTGAAAAGTTTGTATCATATAATCTGCCAGCTAATTCATTCACAGTCACTTAATTGTTTATTTTTTTTTCGAAATCACATCATGGAGAGATTGTACAACAACATACATTTGCCATGGAAAGTAATGTCAATTGAAGAAAAATAATTAAATCACACACATTTTTCTGTAATTAAATCGCACCTAACATTAAAGTCTTCAATGTATTTGTCATTTTTCATACACAAGTCATTGTAATACTTTCTCATTTAATCTCCAAAAAAATGTAAATTTAATCTCCAATGTAAAAATGTAGAAACAACATAAAGACAGTTGATTTTAAATATTTGTTTAATGGCATATTTTTACTAAGCACTATGAATGTTTTCCTCAATTTAGCCGCTAATTATAGCCATTCAACATTACAGTATGATTGAAAGCTATTATTTTTAACATTTAATACTGATAAACTTTATTAATCCCCATGGGGAAATTTGAGCCTGGTCTCGTTTTCGCAAATCGCAAAATACGTACCAATACGTACATGTCCACCGAGTGGCGCTAAAAGCATTTTTTTTTTTTTTTTGCTGGAACAGATAAACATGAATATGGTATATTTTTATGAAGTTGATTTTTATACAAATCACCGCAGTTTTGAATTGAAATTTTGTCCAGTGAAAGGAACTTTGCTGCTGTACCATGAGTGCAGCAGGTGCAATGATATCACACAGCGCCTGTGATCCCCTGCATGCACAACCATGGAGACATTTGTGAGAGGCGGTGCGTAATATTGCGCCTGCTGCACTCATGGTACTGCAGCAAAGTTCCTTGATTATTACGCCAGAATGAGAGTATAGTTCCTAGCCATATCAGCCTAGAAAATGACAACTTTTCATTTTCCGTTGGTCTTAGTACACGATTTAACTACAGAAGAGTCAAGTTTTAAGTAGGAAAAATATCGAAACTCTTTGGTCATTTTTGAGCGAGATGCTAACGGTCTAATCAGATTCAATGAACTATGCTAAGCTATGCTAAAAGTGTTACCGCCAGACCCGGAGATCGGCTGAATGGATTCGAAAACGTTAAAACTCAACTGTTTAACTCTAGGGGAGTTGGAAAATGAGACACATGGCATACACAGAAGGATCTCAGTCGCCTTAACAAATGAATTCAACTTTGGCCCTTTTTATAGACTTGTATAGTATTGTCAGACCAGTCAAGCTTGTTGTTCAAATATACACCCAGATACTTACAAGTTGTTATAATCTCAATTTCTGACTCTCATGTATTTACTGGTACCACTTGCTGAGGAAATCTGCTAAAATCAACCACAATTTCCTTTGTCCTACTAGCATTTAGACTGATACTGTTTATCTCACAACAGTCCACTAAACTCTTTTATAGCTTTTTATATATTCACTGTCATCATGGTCTGTTATACAGCCAATAATTGCTGAATCATCATAAAATATCGAGATGACAGTATTCAGATTAATACTCCAGCATTTTCCATCTTACTTTGTAGTAGTGAAGCCTGGATAGGATTAAATGGACTAAAGAAGTCAAAGAACGTAATCCTGACTGTGCTGACAGACTTTATGATTTATGCAAGAGATAGATAAGTGCATCTACCCCAACACCTAAAAAACCTAAAAAATAAACTGTAGTTTATCATCAGCAGCACACCATACTGGCTTTAAATGGTTTAATACCTTCATTAACTGTGTTGTGACTCATTCTTTTGTTGTAATTTTTGTTCCATTTTTAACTTATAACTCACTTTTCCCTCTCTAACTTTTACTTTTAATAACATCTGTACTCTCTTTTGTCCTTCCTCATCACCCCCTTAGAAAGAAACCCCTGTTTTTCTTGTTTAATAATAATTTATACTTTTAACTCAGGGGTAACCCATGGCTTGTTGTTTGAATAACATTTGATCTTTTAGTAGGTACTGTGTTATTCAAATTTATATAATCTGTGATACACTCAGTTAAATATCAATGTCCTCATGTGATTTGCACAGAACCTCCCAATCAGTTTCAAAACAATCCATTAATGCTTCATAGACTGAATCAGACCATATCTTAACAGTTCTTATTACTGGCGGTTGCATCATCACAACCGGCACATAAACAGACCTAATGTTAACAAGATTATGTTTAAAATAAAAACTTTAAAAAAAGGGTTTAAAAAACACTACAACTTTTAATTTAAGTGAACTTATATATGAATCCTTTTTAAAGCAATAAAAGTGAATCAAGTCAAGAGCAGTCAGTGATTTCTCTGTTCTTTGATCAACATTAATGAGAGCAGAAAGTTTATTAGGCTACTGTCACTTTAAGACCTGTTGCACATGACGTAGATCTGACACACATCCTCCTATTTTCTCTCTATGGTTTATGTTCATTTAACACTTTTTAACTCATTTAAGATTCTCCTTACCAGGATACAAAACAGGCATTTTGGCATAATTTTGTGTTTTTGTCTGTTCAAGCACGAAAGAGAACTCAATGCGGTGCTGGTGCGCTGTCTGAAGCGACTTTCTCTATGCGCGTTTTTTGTGTTTCTTCACAGATGAGTGACAGTACAGATTTGAGTTCTTTTCAACGTCTCATCACACTTGAATTAAGTGTACTTGGGTCTTCCTCAATTGTCTCTTGCTCAATTCCAGCTCCCAGGTGTTTTAATCTAATTTTAGTTTTGTTTTATTGTCTGTGTTTTATTTGGTTATATTCTGTTTTTCTATTTAACATTTCTTACTCTGTTCAGCCCTTTGAAACACTTAAGAACAGTCATACAATTGCTATGAAGCAACTAATTCAATGTGCCATGTACAGCAATGAAATCATGGAAATTGATTTTTCTGGGGCAGGACTAAGGATATTGTGGGATGCTGCATCACTAAATTCACTTAGAGGTCCAAGAATATTTTTCGGTGCTTCCATTGTAGTAACATTTGTAGTATTCAAGAAAAAGTTTCAGGTGGGCAGTTTTGCTATTTGTTTTGCTATTTGCTATCAGAATTGCTATTGAGTTTCTTTACTAGTTTCTTGAATCCAAACCTTTCCACTGTATATATTGGTATTTGGTCAAGACAAATGAACTTGGCCACTGCTCTGTTTAGAACAACTGCTTCTTTGGATGTTGCTTCATTCTTCTTGGCCTTCTCAAAGAGACTGTCAATGGTGGGCTGCAACTTGCAGTTGTAGACGTTTGGCTATGGGCACCAGTAAGGGCAGCATGGTTCTGATTCTGAAAAAAAGTTAACAATTTGAAATTAATTACTTAGATTCTGTAAGTTTGTAAAATGCATTTAATTCTGAATATGTAACATTTATTTATTTCCAATACAATAGAAAACATAATTTTTATATTATAAAACTTTGTAAATTCAGAGTAATAATGACCAATCAAATGAAATCAGTGTAAAAAACAACAAAAAACATTTTAGCACTGAAGAAGTGGCACAGAATCTGTACTTGAAGTGATATAAACACTGCAATTACAACTGCATAAATATAATATGCAGAGTATTTCTATGTAATGTTTTAAGTAAATATATAGAAATATGAAATGTTGTAAAAAGAAAATCATTTCATAGGGCTACTTTTAAATGGGAAACTAATACCTCCACTAGATGGCAGCAGTTCTTAATTATTGAGTGACCAAATCACCCATCAACCAAAATACTTAAAATGGGTGACTGATTCAGGAATGAAGCAAGGGACGCCCTGTGTTGCAATGTCCATACTTTCAATCCTAAATAGTATGTAAGATTGAAATAAGTGTGTACCAACACATAGTATGTGTAAAAGAGTATGCCAAAAGTCCCAGGATGGTCTACTATTTCATGTAGATTTTCGAGTGTGGATCTGTGCACACTATAACAGATAATATTGCCCAAAACCCATTGCACTTTGTAGGAGGATTCGGTTCAGAAATACAAACATGAGTAAAAAGTGTTTAAAAAAAACTACAAAACATGGTGGATGTGCACAACTGACAGTTAAGAGGTTTAGATAAAGGGGTTTCAGTGACTAATGATCAACATTTAACCTGTTAAAAAATATTTATTTAATGTTAACCGTGTAATATTTTGTTGTGAATATGTTATGTGAATGTTTTTAAAGATCATTTGGCCATTAACTTTTAAATGCATCATTATAAATGAATACGGGAGAGTCTCTGCATGATTGACCTGTGACTGGCAGATCCCTGTTCTACTGCATTTCTTTCTGATACAGAAGGAAATTAAATTAAATGAGGATGTTAGAGGATGTAAACTGTGACAAGATTGACATGCCAGTTTACAGAGACAGGATGTGTGGAACTAATCGACACAACACTAATTCATTTAGGAATGTAACATTGCTGTGTGTTGCTTAGAAAAGCAAAACTGTTCTGCTTTAGAGCTATTTTCATTTGAAAAGTAGAGCGAAAACAGTCAATATTGCCAATATTGTGTCTAAGGCCCCATTTACACTAATGCATTTTTGTTTTAAAACGCATAAGTTCCCTTTCAATACTACACTCGTGCTGCGTCTCTAGACACATATGGGGGAGAACTTCTTTTTCTCAGATTACTGAAGTCTTTTTCAATAACACAGTGTAACTGCACGGCCATTGGTTCGGGTAGTAGAGAAAAACAAACCAATGGCTGTGCAAGCCTATGGTGAGGAAGCCCGCAAAAAAAATGGGCGGGGCATGTGGCCATAAAAGCAGGCATTTCGCAATAAGATCTCAGATAATTTCTCCTTCAGCAACGACAATCATCTCTTTGCTGTTATCGAGACAACTGAACGCCTTCTCGCCATTGACATGCCTTGCAACAGATTTGGCTGATCTCCGCCTGCCTGCTTCAGCACTCACGCAGCCAGCTCGCGAGCCACTTTGTCACCTGCAAACAGCTGCCACCATCTGGCGAGTATCTAAAAGACCAATTTCAGCAGCGTTGTTTCAAATGTCGAACTACAACTGTGGCAGCTGATCAAGCGTCTCAGCACCCCGCTCTGCTCTAGTTGATCAGCACTCTCAAGCAGCCTTGATCTCACAATGTAAGTGAGAGCGAACTCAGTGCTGACAGCGATCAGCTAAATATGACATAACACTCTCCCCTGACTCAGGTGAAACTCATAGAATAAATTCACTCTGAAAGAGCATATTTCACTGGCGTTTGTTGTAAAATGCCGAGCCTCTCAGTGTGTTGCTTGCTGGCTCCGCCCCCGCAAGCCACGTTCATTGAGTCTCGCCTCGCTGCGTTCACTTTTTCTAGAAAGCGGCTCCTTCCCTCTGTACTTTCACTCAAACTGAGATAATTAACAAAAGGTTACAGGGCCAAGTGAACAGGACTAAGTGAGTTCTTTCCAGTCTGTGCGCGCGTCTCACTTTTTCTGCAGCAGGGGATTTTCCAATGCTGTGCGCGATGTTAGGGTGAGTACCACACTGATAGTGCTCAGCTGAATGCAACACTGACAGCTCTATGCCATGACTAGCTCCCGTATAACTACCAGGTGGGACTCATAGAATATATTTCACATGCCCATGCAGCCTGTCGCTGCTAGAGCGAATACAATAAAATACAAAAAGAGAGCAAATTTCCTCTTCCGCCTATTGCGAACACCAGGCCCCTGCACAACGGTATGTTGTCTGATCTGATCCAACCTCTTGCCACATGGGCTGAGGTCTGGCAGGTCATCCTCAGAGTGTCAAGCTCGGTGTTGGGGATTATAAAAAGTTATTTACTTAAATTTGTTTGAAGACCCCTGTGTTTTGGCAGTGTGGTTCCCACCTCAGTGAAAGCAAAGGACGCTCAGGTCCTCCGCGCTCCATGGTGATGACTTTGCTGTCGAAAGGAGCCATATAAATGGTCCCAGAGTGAGTCAGGCTTTTACAGCCACTACTTCCTCATCCCCAAAAAGGCCCATCCTAGATCTCAGACACCTGAACCGCTCCCTCATGAGATGGAAGTTCAGGATGACTACACTGAAACAGATCCTCGTGCAAACATGCCCAGGGGACTGTTTTTTCTTGCTGGATCTGAGAGATGCGTACTTTCAAATCCAGATAGCCCCCCATCACAGGTGATTCTTGAGATTCGCCTTTGAGAGAGTGACGTATCAATATATGGTCCTATTGTTTGGACTGTCCCTAGCTCCGTGCACTTTGACGAAGTGTATGGAAGACGTTCTTTCTCCTCTGAGACAAATGGTAATCCACAGTCTGAGGCCGAGCTAATGACACACAGGTCCGTGCTCCTCAGCCACCTAGAGTGCCTGGGACAAAGGATCAGTTTCACCAAGAGCTCACTGTTGGGCCTGCTCACTGTTACTGCAGTTGGGTCTGCTATATATGTGACCAGTGTTGGGCACATTACTTTTAAAAAGTAATTAGTTATAGTTACTAGTTACTTCTTTTACAAATAGTAATGGAGTTAGTAACTGAGTTACATAATTAGAAAAGTAACTAATTACCAGGGAAAGTAACTATTGCGTTTCTTAAAAAAATTAAAATGTCAAATAACTTGAATGCCCGCAATATTAAATATAAGTCTAAGAATAAATAATTCTTGATCCGACTCGTGACTCATGATCCGCGCTTGCTTATGAAATTACTCTGTACTGTACAATACGTGTTGGTAGCCATTAAAGAAAATGTAGTTTCATATATATATATATATATATATATATATATATATATATGTATATGTTTAAATAGTCCTATATTATGTTTTGAATTAATTTACTTGATTATGAAAAGTGAACAGCATGAGTAAGATGCATCATAAGATGCGCAATATATCGGGAGACATGGAGTGGGTCAGACATGATTTTAAACACTTGTTTAATAGAAAGCCTCTCTTTAAAGTGAATTTCGTTTTGTAAAAATTGTATCTTAATTTTAATCAATGTTTCATCAACCAATGGTCTGGATTTAATAAATAAGAAGCAAATATAGCAGACAATTTAATCATGTCAGGCACGGGCGCGATCACTGGCGTGTGAACTGGAGCGCAACTTATATGCTAAATAAACCGAAACTCAGCGTATAGGCTGCTTGCCTCGCAAGCATGAGAAATATATCTATAGAAAGCTTGAAATATCTAAAAACGAAAAGAAAATAGGCTACTCTGATTATGTAGCCTAATAGAGTCAATGTCAACTTCATCTTCGCAGCCGACACCGATTCAGAAAACATTACTTTATTAATAAACAATTCAAATGTCTCCTTGCTGTTTTGGTCACATTCATAATTACTACTTTTGCCGGTTCTTTATAGCAAGCTTTATGCGTGCGCTTAAGTGCATATCCTATATTACATAAACGCTCATTATTATGGTTTATTCTCTACAGTATTTAAGAAATTAAATTAATATAAATGTAATTAGTCAATAATGGCTTAAATGAATAACTACTAGTCGACTAGAAAAACTTATTTCATATATTTTCGATCCAGCATGTCACAAAGGGTAGCCTATTCTGGTTAGAGCTCGCGCTCCGCTCGCATGCTCACAGACACACACACACAGAGCATCGTTCATTATTATCAATTTAAAATTATATTTCTGCATGACTAACCCTAACACACACCAGAGAAAAATCTTTGCAGGACCATATGGCTGAGAGAGAGCCTACTCGGATGAAAACCGCTTCAGTGAGCTCAATTATAGTAACGCGGCATTTTTTTTTTGCCAGTAACGGTAACGGCGTTGTAACGGGAGAAAAAGTCATTAGTTTGATTACTCGTTACTGAAAAAAGTAACAGCGTTAGTAACGACGTTTATTTATAACGCCGTTATTCCCATCACTGTATGTGACCCTACACTATTGGCTGAAACCTCAGGTTCCACCTTGTGCCTGGTGGCACGGTCACCTACGCATCAGGATGAGCCATGTCTACGTGCGGCCCTGACCATCTGGAAGGATCTACATTGGATCAACAGAGGTGTGCCCCTGGGAACAGTCTCCAGAAGGAAGGTTGTCTTGACAGATGCATCCAACACGGGTTGGGGAGCTCTGGGCGAAGGCAGACCGGCCTTTGGCTCCTGGTCGGACGAGAAAAGTCAGCTACACATCAACTGCTTAGAGATGCTAGCAGTTTGACGAGCCTTTCAGACCTTCCTGCCAGACCTGAAGGGTCACTACATTTTAGTCCAGTCGGACAGCATGATGGTGGTGTCCTACATAAACCGCCAAGGGCGGCTATCTATGAAACGTCTCTTTGCACTAATGAAACACCTCCTGGAATGGCCACAGCCCAACCTGCATTTGCTGAGAGCATTGCACATTCCGGGCAAGTTGAACCAGGGAGCAGTCATGCTGTCCCAGAGCAATGGATGCTCCACCCCTGAACGGTTCACAAAATTTGGAAGATCTTCAGAAAGGCAGAGGTTGAATTCTTCTCCTCAGAAGACAACTTGCACTGCCCAACCTAATTTTCAAAGGAGAGGGACTCCCCTGAAGCAGGGCCTCCTCTCTCAGGTGTAAGGCCTGATTTTCCTGCTAAACAAAAACTGAGATCAAGCGTCCTGCAATAAAGTAATAAAACTTTAATCTGGAAAGAAGATCTCAAAGAAGTAGCAATGGACAACGCCTCACCCTAACCCCAAAAGGACAACGCCTCCCCCACCACACACACACACACACAAACTCTCCTTCCCCCTGCCTCAAGTCACTGAAAGTTATTCAAAACATATAATGTAACTTGTTTATCTATTGTTTTTCCCTTTTCATGTTTGATATCATTTAATTTGTCTCAGTGCGATTGGTAAAACGGTCTCAATTTCACAGCAGTCACTAGAATTATGAAGAAGATGGAAAACTAAGGAAAATTCTGTCCTCTTTTTGGGTGGTGTCTCTTCTCCTCTCCCCCAAAACAGGTGTTGGTGTAATAAACATTTACGATCCTTTTGTTCTGGTTCTGGTATAAAAGGTAAAGAGCAAAGCAGTCATGTGGGATCTTCTGCAGGCCCCCACAGAGAGGGGTGAATGTCTGAGGACATTCACCCATCCCTGTGTATATATGCATTTCTTTGAGTAATCCATGTTATGCATTTACCATTTCTGAATTGGCTTCTAATTGTCTAATTGTAATGTAATTGGCATCATATATTTTTACTTGACAAATAAAATGTTATATTTGGTTGATTCTGTATTATTCTTAATCCATTATTTCTAGTAGATCAAAGCGAAGGTATTACCTCAAATCTGTGTTCAGGATTGTTCATACGAAAGGTTTAATAGATGGAGCATAGGGCACGTCAATTAAGTCCATTTCGATTTCTGACAATCACTGCCTTAAATAAGTTGCAGTTTTCGTAAATAAATCAAAACTATGCTTTTTGTTACGAGTAAGCAGAGTGCGACCGACTTAAAGGTAGATATTTACCCTGCATCCAATGTTTAAGGTCAGACTGACGAGTTTGTGTCCGGGAAGAGTGCTCAAATCGGCCGAAGTAACTCTTCTAAAGCGATACCGGGACTGCAGTGAACGAAATAATTGAAGATATAAGGTAATCAGAATAATCGAATATCTAAATTAATACATAACAAATGATTAATTTCTAATTGGAAACACAACCTAAGTGTAAGAATCATTTGAAATTGGAGTCAGATTAAGCGAGTGAAATTAAGTGAACTTAATAGAGACGCTGAAAAGGCATACACGCGTAAACCTTCCCCGTCCTGTGGGAAACCGTCATTGGGCCCATTAGGCGGGCCTTACACAGGCGAACAGAACGATTTGCCACCCCCAGCCTGAGCTGTGGGCACTGCACCTTTGGCCTCTCGATGGGAGCCTGTGGACCTCCCCGAGAGCGTGTTAAACATTATCTCCCAGGCTAGAGCCATATCATTGATATGGTCTTTTCTCCAGGAGTGTTTGGATAAGGACCTCACCCCTTCCACGCTCAAAGTATACATGGCAGCCATAGCAGCGTTTCATGTTCCCATTGCCGGTCAGTCAGTAGGAAAGAACACCTTATTCAGTTTCTGAGAGGTTCCAGGAAGCTCAACCCGCCTCGCTCTCTTACCATTCCTACCTGGGACCTTTCCAGTCCTGAGAGGTCTCAAGGGCCCTCCTTTTGAGCTGCTGCAATCTGCTGACCTTCAGTCCCTGCACTTCTAATTGTCGATAAGAGCTTGTGTTGACGTATGACAGAAATAAAGTCAATCTGGTTAGTAATAAGTGAAGCTAGTAATGCTGTTTGTGGAGTTGTTTAATCATATCTTGAGAGATTAAATGTATTTTATCATTAGCTGATTTAATTTAAAGGTCCCCTTGAACATGTTTTTAAAAGATGTAATATAAGTCTAAGGTGTCTCCTGAATGTGTCTGTGAAGTTTCAGCTCAAAATACCCCATAGTTTTTTTTTTATTAATTTTTTTAACTGCCTATTTTGGGGCATCATTAACAATGCACTGATTTTCACTGACGCCGCCCCTTTAAGAGCGAGCGTGTTCCCTGCCACATGAGTTGTTGACTATATTACAGCGCATTTACAAAGTTCACACAACTAATATAACCCTCAAATGGATCTTTACAAGATGTTCGTCATGCATGCTGCATGCATGCTTCAAATTATGTGAGTAAAGTATATATTTGGATGTCAACGTTTTATTTTGAGTGAGTTTGAGGCTGTGTTCCGTGGCTAACGGCTAATGCTACACTGTTGGAGAGATTTATAAAGAATGAAGTTTGTTTATGAATTATACAGACTGCAAGTGTTTAAAAATGAAAATAGCGACGCTCTTGTCTCCGTGAATACAGTAATAAACGGTGTAACTTTAACCAACAGTAGCCTACATTAGCAACATGCTAACGAAACATTTAGAAAGTCAATTTACAAATATAACTAAAAATATCATGATATCATGGATCATGTCAGTTATTATTGCTCCATCTGTCATTTTTCGCTGTTGTTCTTGCTTACCTAGTCTGATGATTGATCTGTGCAGATCCAGACGTTACTGGCTGTCCTTGTGTAATGCATTTGAACACTGGTATTATGCAAATATTGGGGTGGAGCCCCCGACTGTTACGTAACAGTCGGTGTTATGTTGAAATCCGAGTGTTTTCCGGAAGTCTTTTAAACAAATGAGATTTATAAAAGAAGGAGGAAACAATGGAGTTTGAGACTCACTGTATGTCTTTTCCATGTACTGAACTCTTGTTATTTAACTATGCCGAGGTAAATTCAATTTTTGAATCAAGGGCACCTTTAAGACTGTGGCTGAAGTCAGTTGTGGTTCTTGTGTTTCTGTTAATCTCATTTCTTTTTTTTATTTTCTTGTTTCTCTTTTTTGCACTTTTTCTGCTTGTTAATAGCAGTTTTTCAGTACTAACGTTCAACCACTTAATTCATCACTGAATTCTCATTAATTTCAACACTGCTACAGTGATACTCTAAAACTCTGTAGTGTGGACACATAAGTGTTCATTTAAAACTGAAGATTTTGGTGTGGGGTTAAAAGGGTAAAAGGATAAAGGTGCAAGATGAGGACAAAAAAAAACAGTGAAACGTAATTTAACATTAATAAACTGTAAATTAAATTACGGCAAACTGAACTGTAGAATAACAGTACTTTACTGGCAACCCTGCTGCCAGTAGATTACCGTAAAATCAAGGAAAAACAGTAATAAACTAAGTTAATTTACAGCAACAAACTGTAGAATTTTTTTTTTTTTTTTCTGGCAACCCTGCTGCCAGTAGATTACCATAAAACTTTGTAGCTGCTATTGCAGTGACAATCTCTTTGCCAAGTACTTCAGCACATACAACAATTACAATTATCTGCAAAGGTTTGAGTTAAAGTTGTGTTTTTTGATTATATCACTATTACACATTATTTGCAGTTTAGTTTTATATTAAAAAATATTCCTTTTCAGTGGAAATAAGTTCACAGTGCTAACAATATAAATACTGTTTATTAAACTCAAATATTTCCTTTGAGTTTTCCATGTACAGGCAACACTGTTGTCAAAACTAACCCCATTCACCCAAATCTGTGTAAACGACTAAAAACTCCATTAGATGGCAATGAAACCTTGTACTTTGAAACCCGTTTTCAGGTACCCAAAACGCTGTTGTCATGTAAATGAATGGCCAAAATGCATAAAAAGTTGGAAATAGTGTAAACAGCCCCTTAGTGCAGATTTGTTGCAAGATTTGTTCCTAGTGACACAATTCTTGGAAAATTCTTAGAAATGTGCATGTTTTCTCTTAAAATTAAAGGGAATCCTAGTTTTCATTCAGAAAGCATCTTAACCCTTAAAAGGGGTCTTAAGGTCCAAAATTGTTAGGGATACTAACTAGGACTTTTAAGAGGCTTAAGAGTTTCTTTAGCAGTGTGACGAGAGATGATGTTATATAAAGGGTTAAAGAAATTACTCAATGTTGAAACTATTCTAATTCACAGTCACTACGATGCCACCCAAGAATAAAACACCCGGGAAAGACCCACAGGTTTGCCTTCTCACAAAATGACCCAGAGTTGTGAATACCTTGTATAAAAATACAAATATTTATTAAACAATCTCAGTTAAAATTTGTCTCATTCAGTAAAAAAAAAAAGAAAATGATACATAAGTGCAACAAGCTGCCCAGGAGTACATACGAGACAACAGGACAACAAAAGAGCAGGGGGCTTAGCAATAGGAAGGTGGCTAGGCACCAGGCTTCAATAAAGCCCGTACTACTTAAAGGGTTAGTTCACCCAAGAATGAAAATTCTTTCATTTATTACTTACCCTCATGCTGTTCCACACCCGTAAGACCTTCGTTGATCTTCGGAACTGTCGTGGAGATGGCTCTAACAAATATGAACTGTACTAAAAATATTCTACCAAAAGAACCAATTCATCAGGAAGAACCTAGTGTTGATATGGTCGATTTGATTACTCAAGGTTTGCAAAAAGAACAAGACGAAACCAAGAAGAAACAGGACGAGAAAAGAGAAGAAGAACCACGAAAGTTGAAGGAATAAAGATGGATCCAAAGGCCAAAGAGATACTTAATTTGAAATTGATTATGCTTATTAAACAATCATGTATGTTGAATACTTTTATGTGTGACCTGGAACAGATTACAAATGAGGTTGAAGCTTTGACTACGAAAGCTTGAGCGCCGGTTGAATCTGAATATTGTGTGTAAAGGCCAAAAAGGTCAAAATGCAAACTAGCTGTAACGAGTCGTCAAACAGGTTCGAATCCAAAAGCAAGCTTTTATTAAATAAGAGTGTAGTCGTACAGGCAAGGTCAAAACGGGGCAAACAGGAACAGCAAGGGACAGGCAGAATCGTGGTCAGGATACAGGCAGTAGATTGGGGCAGGCAGATATCACTCACAGTCCAGGTAACAACAAACAGTCCAAAGGTAAGCGGCAGAGAATCGTAAACGGGTAACAGACAGGATCGGTAACAGGCAGACAGTCAGACAGAATAACAACACTCAGAATTGTACACCAGGGCAATACAAGACTTCGTAAAGATGTGAGGGGAATGAGAGTCTTTTATAGTCCGGTTGATAGGCAACAGCTGGTGAGGTGATTAGTCCAAGGCACGGGATACTGGGAAGTGTAGTGCGTGTATGTGTGTGTGTCAGGTGACTGGCAGGGAGGATTATGGGAATTGGAGTCCTGGAAATGACAGGAATCGTGACACTAGCCTAGATATATGTTTTTATTTTTTAATTTTCATATCTAGAAGTGTTGAGATAAGCTAACCACAATGTACGCTTCAGTTGCTGAGCAAGAAGCCTTAAGGGGATCTAGTACTAACCAAGCTAACCACAATAGGTGTTTCGGTTGCTGAAACAAGAAGTATTGAGAACTGGTACTAACCAAGACGCTAGGGCTGGGGGATATCGCATGCAATTGTCACGTGCGTTTCGTCAGTAAAGCCGGTACCCTGATTACCGCTAAATCGCCATCACCTGCTTTCAAATGGAGCGGCATTTAATAGACAGAGCCGTAGATCACTGATAAGCCACGCAATATCGCGTTCATTATCGCAGATATCGAATTCGATAATGAACGCGATATTGCGTGGCTTATCAGTGAAGTACAGGTCATAAACCCCGCCCTCTCAATGCAGATGAATGAGACTTAAGTTAAAACATAAAAATAAATTATGCTTCAAATGAAATTTTCCGAAAGATGGTTTTGGTCATTTAAGGTAGTTGTTATCACACTGATTTATATTCAATTGTTCGTTTTTGTGATAAGTTTGATTTTAGCTAGCAATTTGGTGCTATGGAAACGGGGCGTGTCGTTGTGATTCACGGTTGATTGACAGCTTGTCTGAGGACTGTCGGAGCTTCGAGGGGAGATTGAAGATAAATAAATAACTATTAATTTTCAATTTCTGTGTTATTTCACACCGACAAAATGAGCTTTTCAGCAGTAAACTGTCCTGACGGCCTACAGGATCTCTGACGGATATCTGAGCTTTTCTCTGTAATGTTAATTGTGGGCATTATAAGCTAATTAATAAATGTTATTAGTTAAGATAACACGTCTAACGTTAGCCATGACAGGACAAAAAGCAGGTGATCGTTATCTGGCAGTTACTAATTATTTTTTATGGGTATAAAATAATAATTAGCAGGATAAAACTAATGATAGCCTACTCTAATTAATTATAGAGCACTGTCTACAGCAATCGATCTCCTGTAACGTTAGTTTAAACATTTTATTTAAAATTGCTTTATTTAACATTTTAGAGTTGTTTCTTGTGGCATATTATATTGAGTTTATCTACTGAATTTGCTGTTTCAAAAACATTATTGCTCTAGAAACAGAATAGCCTGTTATTTTATAGGTAGAATTTTAAATTGTGTATTTATATAGCCTATTTAAAATACTTCAATGATGACGCAGTCGTCTGGGCGGAAGTTTGATACCGCGACTCCGCCTCCGGCTCCACTGATGATTCTTTCTGCGCATGCCCAGGCTCCAAACTTTTTTTTTTTTTTTTGGACGTTTTTGCGTAACGTGTCAGCGCCTATCAGTGTCCGTGTTGGCTTCAGTTCATTACAATGGAAGGAAGCGGCGTCGCGGCGTCCATCTTTTTTTACAGTCTATGTTCCGTACCATGAAACTCTGGAAGTGTGATCAGCTGAGTATGACGCAACACCATTCTATTGTTCTATTTTGCCTCACTCCAATATAATTACCTAGGGGATGTGGTCAAGTGGGCAGCAAACCCACAGCAATAACTGCATTCCACCACAGCAGCAGTGCAGAAAATGGACAAAACGTGAAGAGGGTGAAGAAATGTGTTGCACACAATGCAACACAGTGAGTTAAAGCTGCAGTGGGGAGTTTTTAGAATACGTTGACTTAGCCTGAAAATTTGAACAAGCACAACTCATAGGTCACTCCCCCTTGTTCTCTGCTGCGCTACAGCCCTCCCTCCACAGCTCCTCCCCCATCACAATGGAGCCTGCCGTGAACGGGCAGGCTAGTAAGCAAGCAGGGCCACCGATGATGGCGGATAAACAGTTATGGCACATTCACTGGTATGGACGAAACATCAACAATATGATTTTCATTGACTATGGCCTGCCCATACTTTGACTACAAACTTGATCCTCAAAACATTACTTATTTTGCAATACATGTAATGTAACTATATGACGTTGCACTATTTCTATAAGTAATAAATAGCTAGTAAGATAATATAACGGTAACTAACGTGCGGCACACCCGGTAATCTTGAATTTGAACGCCTGTACGCGCTGTGCATGAGAGGGGTGTGATCAGCGCACACAAGCTTGATTGACACTGCTAAGACACTCCTCCTGGCTCTGATTGGTTGTTTCTCTTACCGGGAGCGTTTATTTCTGCAAATGGCAATAGGACCACTGGGAGGAGCCAGAGGAGCTTGATTTTTTCACAGATTATCTGTCTCATATTCTACTGTCAGGACATAATGACAGGTTTAACAAATATGTAAAAAATACATTTTTACAAAAGTTACCTACTGCAGCTTTAATAAGATGCTACACATTAGATTGTGCAAGGATCATGTTTGTGACCGATCTTATTAGAGACAAGCTAACATCTCCAACACAGTGCAGAAGTACCATAGTGCCAGAAATGGAAGTGATCACTACATTAAAATATTTGCCAACTGGAAAAATGCAATTATGCAGCAGTGATGAATAATGATTTGGGTCTGTCACAACCGTCTATAAGTGATCACACATTACAGCACTTTCTGGACCTTATTGTGTTGCAGTTCATTTCCTATCAAATATGTTATGTACGACATTAATGTATAAAACCTTTAAACTGACTTTGTTTGATTCACTTGCATTGATATAGTCAGATATTTTCTTTCAACTGCCTTCTCAAACTCTTGCTGCTGCAGCAGTGTTTATTCCTGCCTTGTAAATGCATTTAAATTTTTTATATTTTTTCATAATGATCTCTTAATCTTCAGATCAAAAGAAGTGAATCAAACGGATGATCTCCATGTTCTATTTGATTAGCTGTTGGCTGCACATGACACACTTTCAGGTGCACATGCTTCAGAGTTAATAATAAACTCTGGTTCAATCCCTGAGTTGACAGAAAATGTTTATATAGAGTGTTGTGAGCCCACTGAACCTCTAATCCAGGTTGGTTTGTATGGTTTTGTCAGCTGTAAACTTAAACTGAAACTCAGATTAACTTTTGTTCAGCTAGCTTCATGCAACAGGCCTCAGAAGTTCTCAAGTGCTGGCCCTTGAAGTCCACTTTAAAACCCACCTTCCTATAACTTTATATACCTTCCTGATTAACTTATTCAAGTGTGTTTGCCCCCCAGCACTGCACATTTTGTATATCTCCCTAATCAAAAACGGCAGATTGATTTCATTTAGGGCTGTCCCCTAATATAGTCGACTAACCATTATTTGACGAGACCAAAATTTTATTAGTCGCTTAACAGGAGAAAAAATATTTTTAGGAAGTTACGAAGCTTACTGCGTGACAGCTAATATTGAGGTACTGGTATGATCACTTTCTCACTTGCATTTAAAATACTCCGTCATTTTTGGTCATCATACAGATTAGAGTAATACACAATAATGCACTCTCAGTAACAAAAAAAACATTGTGCTTTTGCAAAATAATGAAAGCAAACAGGATTGGTTTTCTGCCATCTCTCTGTGAACTTGAGCAAGCCCCCCACCCAAAAAAAAGGAACCGAAACTCCATGTAAACTTGCCTCAGGCTCACAGACATGAAAAATACATCTACAGAAAGTGAACTTTTGTCTACCTTTAAATTGGCCATTTCGAATGGAAAACAAATGTTCTCAGGTTATGTAATCTTTTATGAAACGTGCATATAGGCGCAGACAACTGCGGAGTCAGCACTGTCAATGAAAATACAGAAAACACTAGTTTATCAATTAATTATTGAAATGTTAAAGCAGACTCCTTGCTGTTTTCCCCAGACGCATGCTGGTGCGCTGTGCCAAGCTTTATGCATGCTCCTGAACTCTGATTGCCTGAAATGTGCATATGAGACTCTGGGGCTGTTTACATGATATAATTTTCAACTAAACACAGAAAACATTTTATGCATTTTGGCTGTTCATTCACATGACAACAGCATTTTGGGGGCCTAAAAAGGCAAACATTTGAAAATGAGTTTTTGGAAACAATACCATTATTGGATGTGGATGTGGACCCACCGGTGGGTCGGCGGGGGGGTCATGATATTATTTTTTAAAAATCTATAAACTTTGAAGCACAAAACTAGTCATACATGGTATTTTTTGAAAGCGTAGAACCTCTGCTTTCTTGCAAGTCCCATGATATTTGCATTAATTTTACATAAAAGAAAATAATAAGGTCTAAATTCGTTCTTCCGCAACAATGCCCCCTTGAGAAAATCAGATGAAAAATGTTCATATTTCATATTTATAGCACACAAACTCACCAAACATAGACAAGCCACACATCAAATGAAAGCTCTCACTCTCAGGAATGTTACTGTGTACTTTATTTCACAGATCTTATACATTATAGTGACATAACAAAAGAATAATTTTCAAAAGAATCACGAAAACTGAAATGACTCCTGTGAACAAGCAAATTTATGCATCATTTCTGCGCTGATAACTACATCTGTGCTCACATACTAGCCTAAAATATCCTATATCAGCTTTTACTTTAGGTTGTTTTCTTCAAAATGAGACCATTCTCGTGTGTCTGTGAGCATGCATGGCTAAACGGCACTATAATATGTCTCAGATGCGCAGATCAAAACACGCGATTCAGCGTAAAACATTTATGACCAGTATTTGACTCTCTTTGATTCCTGTCGACTTGCAATGACGTCATCACGCAGTGCGTCCTATGTCATGAAAGCTGACGACCCCCCCTCTCCATAGACACATCGATCAAGCTTCTAGACCATTCAGAGCCCGAGTTTTTCCTTTCCGAAGTTGAGGAGGTGGGACTAAAGAACACGAATCGCGTGCGCGCCATCAAACGGGTGCAGATGATGGAGTTGATTGGAAGTTGGTTTGTGATTTTGGATGGCGAATTATTGCGTGCTTTTATTATCTTGCACTTGTGTTAAACTTCCGAGAGTTTTCTGTAAAATAAGACCATTTTTATCAATTTATTCCAAAGTATGTGGGTAGGGCTGTCTTTTAAGTTCAGGTATGCCTACTGGTTTCAGAAATCAAAAATGGTGACTGTAAAAGTACACTTGGAGAGTCTAACGCCTCCTTTCGATTAAAGCTAAATAACTTTTGCTTAGAAGATGTTATCAAAAAAATTATTTTTTCTCCTGTTTATTGCCACCTAGTGGAATCAAAAGAGATTGTCTGAAGCGACATAGACCAAACATGTCCTAAATTACAGACTCTTAAATAAAAACTTCATAAAAAAATAAAAAAATAAAAATCTGACTTTTTGTTAGTGTTTATCACAGTATTGTAAACATATAAAATACAAAATATGCAATATTTTACCCATATTTTAAAATTCAGAGAGTTTTCTGTAAAATGAGACCATTTTTATCTATTTATTCCAAAGTATGCTAGTAGGGCTCTTTTTTAAATTCTGGTATGCCTAATTCTGTAAAAAATTCAAAATATGCTGCAGAGCTGAAGGGGTTAAGTGTTCAACGCCAAATTGAATTAATCAGCTCATTATTATTAACTACAAAACCATAAGTCTTTGTGAATAAAGCATCTCATTTACTGTAATAGAAGAGTGAAAGTAAAACCACATTCATCAGGTTTATTAATAGAGATTTGCAAATGGTTGTGTCAGATAAAGGAGACAAGAGACACATCAGAAAAGTGTACTGTTGGGGGGAACTCCAGTACCAGGGTCAGGGAAACACTAATAACTTTCTCTTTGGTAGTAAGCCAGTTTATACAAATCTCCCATGTACCAGAACAGGAAAGTGAAAGTAAAAAACCCGTTGACAGTTCATTAATCACTTATTATCACATTAACTTCAACATTCTTGCATACGAGACTGGGCATCTTCAGCCCCATTCACACTAGTGATGTGTCATTCATGAACGATTTGCTCATTTTGAATGAAGCTTTAATATGACTCGGGAACAACAAGTTGTCTCAGAGAGTGATTCGTTCATTTTGTGTTGACCACGCATGCGCAACATCTTATAGGTTCTGTACAGGAAACAACAATTAGTTCCCCTTTTGAGACATTCGTTCATCCCATCACAGCCTCATAGGCTGAATGCAGAAACAACAATGATTAGTTCATCTCTCAAGTCTTCGGGTCTGAATCCTTCATTCCTTTTTCACATGACAACAATATTGGCTACAGAAATTAGTTAATTCACAACAGTTGTGTTTCATTTAAATGCAATGTGTGGACTTTTTACACCATTTGTCCTATTTCCATTTAGCAAAATTCATTTTTTATTAAAGGGATAGTTCACCCAAAAATAAAAATTCTGTCATCATTTACTCACCCTCAAGTTGTTCCAAACTTGTATAGATTTCTTTCTTCTGTTGAACACAAAGGAAGATATTTTGAAGAATGTGGGAAACTGAACAGTTCTGGGGCACCATTGACTTCCATAGTATTTTTTTTTCCTACTATGGAAGTTGATGGTGCCCCAAAGCGGCCTGTTTACAAACTTTCCTTTGAAACAAGAACAAAGAAATGTATACAAGTTTGGAACAACTTGAGGGTGAGTAAATGATTTTTTCATTTTTGGGTGAACTATCCCTTTAATGACTACACCTACCCCTAAACCTACCCTTAGTAATTTATAGTGCATGAGCACATGTGTTCCACAGTCAACCAATCAAAACACTGTGTGAACTCAACCAATCAACATGGTCAGCGCCCAAGTCCCACTTCTGAAAGTTCTTTGAAAAAGTATTACCTCACGAGCAGGGACTTTCTGAGGAGGAAATTTTTACCCTGAACTTTATTTAGACCCTGGTCCCTGCGGTCAAAACACACAGAATAACACACCTGGAATATTGGAATATAACAAACAAAACATTGTATTTTATTGCATTTCTCAACAGGTATATCTATTACAAGTGAGGCTCCTGCACCTCCTTCCCCGCACCATCACCTAATTATTGACTGTTTTCAATTCGGACTTCATTTCCCAAAGGCCCTCATTCCTCATTCATACCACATGACACACACACACACTTCATAAGCAGCTCTTACACACACGCACGTTGCGAAGTCTTGTGAGTCTTACGAGGTCTTACGAGGCCTCTGCCTCGTCCTTGCCATTGTTGTGTTTGCTACTTCAATAAAACTGCAAATGGATCCTCACTCTGCAGAATCATCATTACAATATCAGAATTATTAATAATGTTTTTGTCGTTCTAGATTATGAAATATCTGCTGACAAAGCGCAGTTAATCTATACATTTACACGGAACTATTCTCAAACTGCAATCGCTCGCGGAGATAATTTCCATAGAGTTGTGTTTACTTAAATGTTTATTAGTGAATTAATGGTTATATGGTAAATGTTTATATAATTACGGTGGTTTAAACAAGTGAATCTTGTTAAAAGTTACATGCGGTGGTTTTGTTGGAGCATTTCCTGAGCCTCAACCCGCTGAGTGAACAGCAAAATGCAGACGGCTTCACAAGGCTAATGATGAGCATAGACACCAGAGTTTATATTAAATTCAGCATTTTTATTTCAACGTGCTCATTCGTGGCAGTATTATTTAATTCATGCAAAGTTAAGTTATTTGGACAGGATATGAGACAAGCGTGTATATACACAGCAAAATCCCCAGAGTTAAATCAACTCTGCTCAGAGAACATATGGTCCCTCTCTACATAGAGTTAAAATAACACTGAAGCAGAGTTAAAGTTCATGAGATATGCTGTTTGTTGTTTAATCAGATCTTGAGAGATTTAATGTCTTTTATCTTCAGTTGATTTAATCTAAGACTGTGGCTGGAAGTTATTTTGTAGTTATTGTGTTTCTCTTCAGTGATTTTGTTTGTTAACAGCAGGTGTTCATCACTAATGCTCAATCATAACTTAATTAATCACTTAATTATCTCATTAACTTTAACTCTGCTTCAGTGTTACTTTAACACTATATAGAGAGGGACAAGGGCGTAGATTTGGTTTCAACTTTGGGGGGGTTGGGCGTTGGCGTTATTGGATAATTTATTTCTTCTTTATCTATCTATCTATCTATCTATCTGTCTATCTATCTATCTATCTATCTCTATCTATCTATCTATCTATCTGTCTATCTATCTATCTATCTATCTATCATAACTTTATGGAATTTGTCTGTAACCATTCATCAAATTCTAACATAACGAGTGATTCTAAAAAGAAAGAAATTGTTAATATTGAAACCGCCAGTAGGTGGCAGCGATTCAACGTTTTAATGAGTGAGCTACTTAAATAGTTCATTCAAGCCAGTTCGTTCAAAAGTCCGATTAATTATGATTAAAAGAAAAATGAAGTAACAAAACAGACGGCTGTTTTGGTAATTGGTTACAGTTACACTGATAGTTATGGCTAAATTGCAATGGATTAGATAGCTAAAATGTGGAGTGTACTTAGCTATTACAATGTTTTCATACCTCCTTCTCAGTACATGCTTTATTCTTTTTAACGTCCCTCTTTGAACAGAAGTTTAATATAGTCGGCTGGGCAACGGTTCTCTTCATTTTTTGGTGCTTCCCGTGCTCTCCATTCAAACATTAGAGCTCCACTCGCGTTGTTTTGGTGAAAGTGTGACGCGCATTGGTTGGGCGTTACCAATTGGTTCAATGGAAGGGGGGTACTTTTTTGACTCATTTATTATGACAAACTCATATTCGATTAGAAACAAAATTATTGTTACAAAATAAATGAATTATGCATATGTTAGTATAGATCTACTGTGATTTTCATGTTGAAATATTGGGGGGGTTGTAACTGATGGATTTGAATATTGGGGGGGTTACCTCCCCCCCCCCATCCCCCCTGCAAACTACGCCCCTGGAGAGGGACCATATGTAATCTGAGCAGAGTTGATTTAACTCGGGGGATTTTGCTGTGTATGTATTTATATATATGTATATGGGTGTATGTATTTATATGTATATGGGCATGCATGTATATGATCATTGATATCTAGGAATAAGCACTGATATGTATGTAGAAGTATACAGTTGTGAAACATACATTTGCTGTTCATATATGTATATTTTCTTTCCTCCCTTTCTGTTAATATTGCTTTTTGTTTTCTCATTGTTATCTTTGTAATTAAAAAAAAATTAAAATAAAAGTAAAAAAAAAACAAAAAACATGCATGTACACAATAAGTGCATAGTATCAAATGATCCATTTAAATATATGTACACAAGAGTTAAGGCCACGTTATATAAAGCTAGGCCAATTCTTATAAATCCTTACAGTTCCTGGAAACCCAAAATATGAAAGTAAAACTTTCCATGCTTAATGTTGGGGGAGGGGGATGGGGATGAGGGCAGTTAGATGCTATAAAAGCCAAATGCAGAGGCTTTCTGCAACTACAGATGAAGAGCAGATTTGTGAGGAAGCTTTTTTTCCCTCATCATTTATTCAGAATATAACTTTTCCTATTCTATTTTTTTTTTAAGTCTTAAATTACTTTCAATAAGGATGACACTCATCTTTGTTTTTTCCTTGTTGAATTAAGGGATTTTAGGATCAAATTAATATAAAACTAGTATTAATTTGCTTTAACTGAAAAATAAATACTGTGCATTTCCTAGTATAACAGAAATAGATTTACAAACTGTTATTTGGCAAAGCCTTGTCAAATCTATAAATAATAAATAGCTTGTGTGAACTGTTGCATCAAGGTGTGCAAAAGAAGACAAACGCTGCACGCAGAGCTGCCAGACAACCAGAATTTATTGACAAAAGACCAAGAGCTACAGACTATGGCTAATCGTGGAACTCAGGACAGGATGAGCAAAACTAAGCAGGACTTGAGCAGTGACAGGAAGGAGAACAGGAGGACAGAGATTGTCAACCACAGCGAGACCTCGCAGTGGAGGAGAGTCTGGCACAAGACCAAACTGCAAACCAGCAACAAAAGTGAGTAAATCTGTCTCCTTAAACATAGAGCCCACTTATTCTGCATTGATGAAAATAAGAAAAATGTACAAATCTAAAAGGTCTGACTAACATCTTGTATAGTAAAGTAAAAAAAAAAAAAAAAAAAAAAAAAAAACTGAATGTTTTTTCTAACAAAATTTCTCATTAAGTAAATTATGAATTATTTTTTAGTATAGCAGTGGCTGGTGGAAGATTCAAAGGCCAAATTGTAAAGTGTAACATAGAAAACACAAAGTACATATTTTGTGATTTTAATAATTTGACTAATATTAAAACCTTTCTTTTTATTTCATTATTTATCAAGACAAACAGCCATTTGCCACTAACACCGAAAAAAACAGGACATTGTTCAGGTGAGTACATTATCAGATGAGTGTATATATATAAATATATATATATAATAGATAAAACTTGACTCTTCTGCATAATATCATTGGTCCTGTTGCACTCATGGTACAGCAGCAAAGTTCCTTGATTATTATGCTGGAATGAGAGTATAGTTCCTAGCCACATCGGCCTAGAAAATCGCAACTTTTCACTTTCCGTTGGTCTTAGAACACGATGTAACTACAGAAGAGTCAAGTTTTAAGTAGGAAAAATATCGAAACTCTTTGGTCATTTTTGAGCGAGATGCTAACGGTCTAATCAGATTCAATGAACTATGCTAAGCTATGCTAAAAGTGGTACCGCCAGACCCGGAGATCAGCTGAATGGATTCGAAAATTGTTTAACTCTAGGGGGAGTTGGAAAATGAGCCTCTTTTCAAAAAAAGTGGAGTGTTCCTTTAAAAGAATTATGGGCATCCTGAAGCAGAAACTGTTGACAAATGGAGAATAATTAGCGAAGCTGCTGTTCATAACATTTCAAGCAAAAGTTAATCATGTGCATTTGATCTGATATAACTGGAGTACAGGGTTATGAGATGCATTATGTGAATGCTTGGCTAAAGAGATGCGTCTTAATCTAAATTTAAACTGGCAAAGTGAGTCTTAGCCCTGAACGTTATTAGTAAAGCTATTCCAGAGTTTAGGAGCCAAATGTGCTCTACCTCTTTTTATCCTAGGTACTATCACAAGTCCAGAGTTTTGAGACCTTAAAGAGCATGATGGGTTGTAGGGTGATAGAAGATCATTTAAGTCAGTAGCAATACTTTGTAATCAATACAGAACTTAATAGGTAGCCAGTGTAGAGATGATAAAACTGGTGTTTTATGATCATATTTTCTTGACCTGGTTAGAAAATATGCAAGGAACCAAAACTCCATCGGGTGACAGAATGGAGAAAAAAGCTTGGGAGAAACTAGGGGACAGTTCTCCTCTGCCCAGATGAACCAACATGGTGTGTTTTAACCCTCTGGGTTATGCATGGTTAGTGGGGGGAAAAATTAAGTCACTGACATAAGGCCATAAAACCCATACTGAATATTTGTTTACAAGAAAAATGTGTTGTAGCCTAAAATTTTTCAAAACGATGTGAAAATGCCCAAAAGTGCCCACATAAAGCAATATATTGATTTGTATTTGTAATACATGTTTTGTGTCAGAAAGCTGTATGTGGGTAGAGTGTGAATCATCTTAATTATGTGTTTCACACCTGGGAAGACAAAGAACCTCCCCAAATGGCCCTATCAGCTGATTGGGACTGTGAGGGAACTAGAACAAAGATGTACAGAGATTAATTAGAGGCTGCAAGACAAGACAGATTGTGGATTGATGTAATTTAGAATATTTCATCCAGTTCCATCTGCTTGAAGACTGGGATACATCATGCTGGAACATGGATGGCAGGAGTTGAAGCTGGCATTGAGCTTAATTAAGTTATTTTCCACATCTTCTTGTGCTTGAATGGTTTAAAATCACATTAAAATGAGCGCACGGTAATTTAAGCAGAATAGAAATGATAATTTTATAACAAGTGTCCAATTTCTGACCTTTAATATCTGATTCCAGAATTATTTTATAAGAATTCAGAATTAGGTTATAGTATTTTGAATTATTTTACATATTAATGATATTCCACAGAGTACTCACTTCTTTTATATATTGTATTAATAAATGCATGTACAAACAATGAATTCATTTTCCTTTAACCAGCAGAGGTGGAACAACGTCCAAAAAGGATTCCTAGACTGTGCCAGTCTGCTGTTAACACTCAAAACAATCAAAAAATGGCAAGAGAAAGCACACGCAGCAAAACCACAAAAAAAGACCAAAGCAATGGAAAGGGCTCAAGTGTTGCAAATAATATAAAGAACAACTGGAGCAGAAAAATAGAAGATGGAAGCAATGAAAACCTACCCATGTTTAAACTCAACCTGGATGAAACATGGCAGAACAGCGATGGATTCTGCAGAAGAAGCACATTTGGGGAAAAGAGGGTAAAAGAGAACAAGAGCATTATGATGATCGGAGCCACAGGTGCAGGAAAAACCACTCTAATTAACAGCATGATCAACTACATTCTGGGAGTGGAATGGGAAGATGACTTCCGGTTTGTGCTGATAGATGAAGGGAAGCAGAAATCCCAGGCTGAAAGTCAGACTTTGGAGATAACGGCATATCAAATTAATCATATGGATGGTTTCCAGGTTCCATATTCTCTGACTATTGTGGACACACCAGGCTTCGGTGATACCAGAGGAATTGCACATGACCAGAAAATCACAACACAGATTCAGGAGTTCTTTTCTGCCCGTGGAGGGATCGACCGCATTGATGCCGTGTGTTTTGTAGTACAGGCTTCTCTTGCCCGTCTGACACACACACAGAAATACATCTTTGACTCCATTCTTTCCATATTTGGGAAGGATATTGCTGAAAACATCCTTATGATGGTCACCTTTGCAGATGGAAAAACACCTCCAGTTCTTGAGGCCATCAAAGTATCTGAAGTTCCCTGTTCTACCAATGAGTCTGGAGAGCCTCTTCACTTCAAGTTCAACAACTCTGCTGTGTTTGCTAACAATAATCAATCTGCAGAAGATGAGGAGTCTGACTGTGACAACTTTGACAAAAGGTTCTGGAAGTTGGGATTTTCTAGCATGAGAAAATTCTTCACATCCCTTGAAACGATGGAAACCAAGAGCTTGACTCTGACACAGGAGGTCCTAAAAGAGCGTCAACAGCTGGAAGTGCTTGTACAGGGTCTCCAGCCCCAAATCAATGCTGGTCTGACAAAACTGGATGAAATCAAGAAGACAAGAGCTGCTCTGGAGCAAAACAAGGCTAAAATGGATGCGAACAAGGATTTTGAGTATGAATTGGAAGTAACTGTTCCAAAAAAGATCGAAAACAACACTCGCTACTTCTTAACCAACTGCCAAAAGTGTCACTTCACATGTCATGACACATGCAGTATAGCAGATGACAATATGAAATACTACTGCTTGGCCATGAAAGATGGAAAGTGTACGGTCTGTCCTGGAAAGTGTGACTGGAATGTGCACTTTAATCAGAAATACAAATGGGATTATGTCACAGAAAAGAGAAAAGAAACTTATCAGGATTTAAAAAAGCGATTTGAGGATGCACATGGAGAGGTCATGTCAAAAGAAAAGATCTTTGAAGAGCTTGAAAATGAGCTTGAGATTGTCCAGGATATTATGACAACACTAATAAAGAAATCTCAAGAGTCCTTGGAGCGTCTGCAGGAAAATCGCCCTCAAGCCTAATCCTCTGTCCACCCCTGACTACATTGATCTGATGATTGAGTCTGAGAAACAAGAAGCCAAGCCTGGATTTCAAGATCGCATTCAGTCTTTAATGGAGGTCAGGAAGAAGGCAGAGATCATCAGTAAGGTTTCCACAGGAGAAGTGCTCTCAGCTGATCTGGAAACATATAAACCCGTTAACAGAAAAAAAGAAACATCATATGATTCAAGAATCCTGTTCAGTTGGGCAAAGAATTACTTTAATCATTAAGAAATGATTAAAAGTTGTGATTATCTATAATTATAATACCTATCAACCATATTTTTTTAATTCTGTTGTAAAATGTTCTGCATGCATTTTTTCACACTTTAAATACTTGCCTTATCTTCATTGCATGCATGATATGATTTTTCTTAACAGGTTTGTCAAAAGAAAAAAAATATTTATGTTATACATCACAAACTAACAGATTGTATTGTATTGCTGTTTTGGGATGATGCAGTTTTACTTTCATTGAATGTACTGATTTTGCATGGATAGGAAAAAAAAAACTACATGAAAGTAGAATTAACTAAATCTAAACCTTGCATTGCCAATAAATACATTTAAATCATGACAACTCTAAAAAAAAAGTTTTAGCATGCTAATGACAGTGACAATCGGTAGTGCCTGAGACAGATCAGACAAACAGTTTATTTGTTATATTTAAAGGATCACCAATCACAAGATCACTGAATGATTTTTAAAAAATTCTGATGTCTCTGGAGGACCAATAAGTTTGTGCCAGGCTGTGGCCTTGTCTTTCCATTCATCAAACACCTCTCACTCTCATCAAGACAACTTCAGCAAAGATCAACTGAAGCCTCAAGAACTTGTAGTGGGACACTCATTCAACAGACGAGACATGCAAATGTCAGACTTTATCTTATTTGGCACATTAAGTATCACCTAATCCTTTTCACAAAAGTGTTAGAATGAAGAAACTTGTTTCCTTCTGTCTGTTGGTTTTTTTAGAATATCAAATTGTATTCTTTACTCCACTTCAGCTTTTAACCCTCTTCCTACACCAAACCCAAACTGTGTGCTTGTTAATAAAATTTTGTTTGTAGTGCACTTGAAGTTGTCTATTGTTTTGCTAAAAATTGAGTTCCTAATCATACCAATCACTGCTACATGCTCGTACAAGGTGCTGGACAAGTATTAGGATTTTATTATATATTGCCATGAGTAATATCTTCCTATAGTCTATAGATGTTTACATTAAACTTAAAGGTACAATCCTTAAGATATTTGCAGTAAAATATCCAAAAACCACTAGGCTAGTGTTATATATTTTGTCCAGCCGATGACTAACAATATCTCTAATGTTTTCAACTACTTGTAAATCATGAGAAAATTCCCATTCTAAACAGTGACACGGGGCAGTGCAGTCGCCTGTCAATGACGTCAGTTACCCTTTGTTACCGCCTTTACTGACGTAGAAACCACATGACAACAGTGCCGTGGACAAATGCGGAAGTAGTGTCTAGCGTCCAGCAAACCACTAGCTTGCTTCAAGCAGTTCCTTATTTACTTCTTGCACGTTTTATGGTGGATTGTGTTACTTATTTATGGAACATAATTACTGTTTACCATCTGCCGCTGGTTCTGTCGACAAGGACAGCTCCCGTAAACCTCATACTCATGACCGGAAAAGCAGAAGCGGCGCCGGCGACTGTGACATAATAAAAGTCACGCTGCTCGTGGGGCGTGTCCTGCTTCATACTACAGTAACGTTAATAATCGCATCGATGAACATGAGTTCTTCCTGACTCCAATCCCTATTCTTTTGCACCGTCCGTTGAGATGGAGACCACATGTCCCAAGTTTCCGCTCTAAAACTTGGCGTCATCAAAGTACGCCTTTGTTTTGAATAGGCTTCTAGCGACCTCTAGCGGAAAAAAATATTACAAATTGTACCTTTAACTGGATGAGTGTTCCATCAAGAATCCCTGAATCAGTTATTTGATCTAAAAACTTTTATTTATCTAATTATTTGTACATAAATTATATGTGCTGGGAAGGTGTGAACACATCACAACAAACAAACTTTACCAAAGCCCCATTTGTCCCTTTTCACCAAATTCAGCCTAATTAACATTAGTTCTTGTTACGTCCCTATTTCACGTTTAGTTGTGCCATGGGGTGTTTTTTGTCTTTTCCTTCTGTATTTTTTCTCTCCCCTGTTTTTTTCTTCTGTTGCTCACTTGTGCAGATGCAAGCTGATTGGTTGTATTGGCTGCCAAACATCAGGGACAAACGGATTGAAGGTGATGACGTCAGGATGTGCTCCAATCGGTACGCTGTGCGACAGGGGAGGGAGGCTATATTAGGGAAACGCCAGTGCGCAGAAGGCAGCTGGCTCATTTGTGTGAACTTGAACTCTATGTTCTTTGCATTTTGTTTTTTTATTTTACCTTTTGGATGTTTTTTCCTTTTAGAGTTAAGTTTGTTAGTGTGCTTTGTTCATGGGCGTCGGAACCATTGTATGTGGGTGGGACAAGACCCACCCACTTTTTAAGACCAATGATATTGGACCCACTCATTTTTACCGTCTCTAATTCAGCATTTGTCTAATCCCCCCCAGTGATGCTACTCCACAAACCACCAACAGATCATAAAAAATACCAAAAATAAAAATATTTTTTAAAACATCGCCAAGTAAAAAGCTGCGTTTATAAAGTAATGTCTCTTTACGACCACAACAAACGGGACACTTTTCAGACGCGCATTCCACCTTCGCCTCAGACACAGGCGCAAGTCAAACGAGCGCGGAAAAGGTAGCTTCAGCTGAACAACAGTGAACTGTGGTCAGATGAGATGTTGTCAGGCTATGCCAGTAAAACTCCAATCAGCCGTTAGGCTATAGCCTACTGTGCTCGAAGCGTGAACTCAAGAATTGCTCGCGCAAATGCGCCGGCGCGCGCTGCATATTACTTTAATTATAGCTTAACTAAAGCGCTAAAGAAACTACGGGCATGCACCATCATTATTCTGAGGTAAATTAAGTCATGGAATTACCAAACATGCTATTAAATCTGCCTCAAAACTGTGCATGCATGTATGTATTTGTTGACATGGTTTTAAAGCTATTGTTATCCAATTTGTTGGCCTTAAAACGTCTTAAAAATGCATATGTACACCAAGGAAATCAAAATTTTCTCGGGGGAGCATGCCCCCGAACCCCCCTAGCATAATACATTTTGTGACATCGCTAAATAGAAAACCCTGCGTACGGCCCTGCTTCTTTTCTATCTAACGAAATCAAAGGTAATCGTGTATCTCTCCAGTTGTGCGCACTTTGGGACTAAACTTTGTATGCACTGTGTGTGATCAATGTGTGAAAATAAATGGGAGCAAAAACGCGATTGAATGTAAAGGTTTGTGTCTCGTTGTTCTATTCAAAAAAATCAATCAAACTTTACAAGGTTCTTTACAAAAAACATGTTGAACTGAATGGAGGAGAAGGGTTAGGTAAGCATGTCACGTGACATACATGGTGCACACACTCAGGCCCCGTCCACACGGAGATGCGTTTTTGTGAATACGCACAAATTTTGTATCGGATTTGTCCACACGGATCCGGTGTTTTCGGAAGGTGAAACCACTCTTTTTTGAAACCGGGTCCCAGAGTGGACAAATCATGTGTACAGCCAATCCGTATATTTTGTGAAACAATGAAGTCATCACCCATGTGTCGACCCTAGTCAGACGCCGCTAACAGCACAAAACAGCAACAACAACAGCAATAGGAGACTCTAGATTAGTGTTTCTCAACGGGGGCGTTCAGAGAACAACGGGGGGCGTTGGAAGCAAGATTTTTAAAAGGGGGGCGTTCTGGTGTTCTTGGGGGGCGTTCACGAGTTTACACCAAAGATCCAGGCAAGACGAGATTAAACGTGTAATTACTTGCAAAAGAATTGCCAACAACATTCTAAAATCTGCCAGTTTAACGCAACATGTCAGCTAGGCTATGTATCGTTTCTTTTGCAACGATTATTTTTCCAGTCATAGACCAGCGCTCAAGCGCTGACAAGAATTCACGTGCACAAAAATGTGTTTCGCGCTGACAACAATCCGGTGGTGGCTTGAATCCAGCGCTGACTAGAACCACACAGCGGAGGAATGGAAAGTTGACAAGCCATTAAAAAAGTATTGACTTAAGAACCACTTATATTTTCAAATATTTTCAATAAATCATGTTCCCATTCACTCCGGTGACGAATTTTACAATGAATGAAACTAAATTCTATTTGTAAGGTAAAACTTTTACATTTTTAATGCCTAATGCCAAAATGTTTTCTTTGCTCACAAAGTAATTTACTGGGCAATATTGTTAACTCGCAAGACTGTAAGGAGAAAATGACAATTTGATGGATAATTAATTTAAATATATTCTGTAATCACATTTAGGTAATTTCGCCATCACATCTGAGTGCAAAACGCTGCTTGGATAATTTCAAGATAGGCTAGTTAAAAATAATTAATAATACATTAATAATTTAATAATTGTTCATATGTGTTTATTACGGTGGCCGAGAGAGCTCAACGCGCTGCAAATAAAGAAAACATCTTCATCAGTTTGACAACACACGCGCTGCAAACTCCACAACACTTACAAATAGTGAAACGCGCTGCAAATAAAGAAAACATGTTGTGGAGTTTGCAGCGCGTGTGTTGTCAAACTGATGAAGATGTTTCTTTATTTGCAGCGTTGAGCTCTCTCGGCCACCGTAGTTTATTCTTGTTAGAAGATTTTTTTTTTTATTTTTATTTTACTTATTATGGACACAAATTAATCATGTCAAACAACATAAATTTAATTGAATTAATTATACCATGATGATAACATTAAGCTGATACACTGTAAAAAAATCCCAGTAAAATTTACGGTAAAAAACCGCAGCTGTGGTTGCCAGAACTTTACCGTAAAAATACAGTAGCAACGTAAAAAAAAAAACTGTTACATTACAGTAAAATAAGTATTTCATTAACTGATATAATGTTAATTTACCAACCTAATGAAGTACTAATATCTGTTTGTACCTTTATAATACACTGACAGTCACCAAACACAGTGGTGATAAGAGTCACATGATGAATCAAAGTTCATCACAAGCTGAGGAGGACAACACTAACATATAGAAGGTGCACTCAGTGTCATTCACACACACACTAAACACCATCATGGTAACATGCATGAAATTTTAAAATGCAATAAACATTAATTTAACAACATTAGATGTACATAAAACCCTAATGTACATAACTGATTAGAAAAAAATGAGAAAAACTAAGAAGAAACAGTGTTATTTCAACGAAAATATATCAAATGTGAAGTGTCACGCAGGGAATTGTGGGAATGTCAATTTACGGTTTTTCACTGTAAATTTTACAATGAATTGTTATTTTTCACTTCCAAAACCTGTGAATTTAACAGTATTTTACCGTAAAATTACATTAAATGTACCGTTAGATCTATTACAGTTATTAGTACGGAATATAGTATATAGTACGTGTTGGGAAATTTTAATTTTCATTTTTACCTGTATTCTTGTGAAATATGATGCTTATGGAACATAATATGATGTTGGCTTAAGTGGTAATGTTTAACATAGTGTTAACATAGATGTTAGAAATAGAAAGAGCAAGATATGGTATGGGGAAATGCAAGATGTATGTTTAAAACATGTCTGTGCTAACAATGTGTGGAAAGTTACAGCCACTAAGAGATGTTCCTAATATGGTAAAAGGACAGAGGCTTCGGCCTTGGAGGTTAGAGATATAAAAGTGAGGGGAAGCTTTCGTTCTTTGTCTTACACTCTGCAGCTACTTGTGTTTCTGTATGACCTGTCTGACCTTTCTTGCAAGAAATAAAACCTTTAAAGACAATTGGACGTGTTTGTCTCTTATGCAGTAGAGTCGGAGTTGATTTTTTGCCACAACATACGGAAACTTTCTGTAAACCAATTGACAGTTTTTCACCGCAGCATTTTTACAGTCTTTTACTGTTAAAATCACGGTCATTTTTTACAGTGTACCAAGGTATTTAAGCCTATAATTATAACATAATTTGTTATGAAAATCATGATTGCATTTATTTATTTTTTTCCAAAGTAAGATTAATGTAAGCAGCTTCTTGCAACACTCTCCTAAATGCGTAATAAATCCTAAGTGCACACATTAGCGCTGAAATGACCGTATAGCAGCCTATGGTCGTTTTTACTGTCCAGAATTATCAAAGAAATTCAATAGGCAGACGCAGATTATCTTGAGTTTTGCGTTAGTTAAAATGCCCGTCAAGGTGATGGAAACCATTGGCATAGCCTACTCATGGTGTGTAATGACCATTTGTGCGTAAAACACCATGGCATTATGTATTAGGCCCAACAAAGTCTGACAAACAGCCCTCGACACAGAAATCAGATGTTCAAACTCGTAGTTATTTTGTGCGCGAGCGCGTTCATGTGGAAACTGCCAGTGTATGGGCATATACTTGTTTAACCAGTATTTCATCAGTTCTTCTGCGTCTCCTTAGCATTTCAATAAAACGATATCCAACAACACAAATAGCTCTCTCTGTAGTCACAAATTCCCTTCATAATGCAACTTGCACGCTTAAGTTTCAGAAAACATCGTCATCGAAGTTTATATGTAATTATATAATTTATATGTATTCTTTATATCACAGGTTTTCAAACCCTGTGTCACGAGCCTTAAAAATGGGTTGGCATTTTCATAAAAGCATAGTCTAAAATGAATAAATAAACAAAATATATTTGACTTAATTGATTAACAAAGCGAAAGAAAAAACTGTGCCCAATAGTAGCCTATATACTGCTGAGTTTGATTCATTTTTGTGAGGCGCGGCACTCCACAAACAAGTTCAAGGAAAGGAAACCGAGATGGCAAAAAGCGCATCCTGTTTTATTTTGCAAAAGCATAATGTTCTGTTTTTAGTGTGAGTGTATAAAAGTAAACTTCGCAGTATCGAATAATGTCTTATTCATATCTGTAAATTACGGAGTATTTTTGTTTTACTTTCAGTTTCGCTTCAGATTATTTCGCTGGGCTTGTTTATAGCTACTTACAAGTTTTTATTCTTGTTCTGTTTATGTATATTATATATTTTAGTATTCTTATGCTTGACTTGACTTGGTTTGGTCGCGTCAATTTAAAAAAAAAAAAAAAAAAAAAAAAGGTTGTTCTTTAAAAAAAAAGTTTGACAGCCACTGCTTTATATGTTGCTTATGTGTTGGAAAACACAAAACCTGGCATGGACCACTTTTGGTGTTATATGAGAGGGGGATCCCCCAAATGAGGTGCCGGATCAGATTTCGGAGGTTCCGGTTCCAGCTTGTCCCGGCTGCCTGCCACTGTTCAGTCAAATCAAATCTGTTATTTGGCTTTCAGTGACATGCTTTTTAATTATGAAAGCTGCAGTCCGTAACTTTTGGAGCTCTAGCGGTAAATAATCAAAATTGCAGGCGTCTTGTTCTGTACTCCGCAGCGGTGCTGACTCCAACCAGTCTAATAGTCCCAATATAAATATACAATACACACTCTTATTATAGGTGTGTCATAGTGATTCAGGATAAGAAAAAAACACGGTTTGGAAAATGGATTCATGATGTAGGCTAATGGTGTTTGGGGGGCGGTAAAGGACCTGGATAATGGACAGGGGGGCGTTGGCCCAAAAAAGGTTGAGAACCACTGCTCTAGATGCTTGTGTTCGTGCTGCAGAAGCTACTGAGCCAAAATAAAGTGTTATTTCTAAGCTTTACTATAGTTTGTATACAGCGTGCAAGGTTTATGCACATGCTCCAAGTCTTATTCTCTATTTTAAGTGCATCTCTGTGGCAGAATTACAGCGCCACATAATGCTCTGGTATGTACATTACATCGTTTTGAGTCGTTTCAGTGGTTTCGTACGCAGATATTTCTTGAGACGAGGGGAAAAAAAAGATCAGATAGGGAAAGCTCCGGCTTCGTGTGGACGTAGCCTCTGTTTGATATTTGTTTAGGCTAGGGATCTGTGCCACCCGTTGTAATTTTGGTTTGCTAGTTAGTGTAGAAAAGATGACGACACGGACGTTGAAGATTTTTCTCTTTCTATTTATTTTGTATTAGTTAGGTTTAGTTTATAATTGGATTAGAAAGATTACTTTTTGTTTTATTGCTTTTTTTATTTGGCACAGTCTAATTTTCCCTATGTTTCTCCTCAGCAGAAACAAATGAACACTGTCTACTCAAAGCTAATAGCCAATCAGTGCAATAATACAGGCACTGTAATTCGTCCTTCCACATCCCGCCTCCTTCTCCCCCTCATTGGAGAAAAATATCGTTCAACATGCAGGCATGTGACATTGTAAATCCAAGTAATGATAGTAGACGTAAATAGACGCACATTACATTTTCACAATGTCAGCACCAACAGAGATGGAAAGGAAACATGGACGTGCAGGGAGGAAAGGCACAAAAAATATTTGTATAATGTATTTATTTATCAATACAGGTTATTTAAAAAAAAAAAAAAAGCTAATGCTAACAGTAGGCATGATTCAAATTTATTTTATTATAAATATGTGGCTATATTACAGCACTCCCTTAGTGCTAGTCTTTTTCACATTTGCAGTGTGTGTGTGTGTGTGTGTGTATACACTAACTTGGATGGTTAAATGCAGATTACAAATTCCGACTAGGGTTACCATAATTGACCTTCACGTCACTTTTTCTTTTCCATCTCCAAACCTATAACCCTCCTGCTTTGTTGTAATTTGATGATTTTTGAAAAATAACATGTTTATGCTTTTAAAACTTATAGTGGTTTTAGTTTATGTTGGAGGATTTATTGATAATAAATAATATTATGATAATAATTAATATAATAATATCGGGCTTGTTTTTGTGGCTGCAGTTGCTTATTTGTCTCGTGAGAGTTGGTGACAATCAATCACAGAATATTTCAATAATGTATATTTAAATAAAAATAGTAATGTACTATCAGTAATAATTTTAGCATCAGAAAAAGTAATTTGACATCATAAAAACTACTGATTGCAGTTTGGAGCTTATTTTGAATCTGTGGTGTTGAATTTGGCGATCGCTCATTTAATCATTTCCTCAGTTAGGCTGTGTCGTGATGTGTTAGAAGTGTAGAATAGTGGAAAATGTTCTCCACATCCACTGAAGTAGTGGGGGAAAGCAAACAGGTTGATAGAAATCACAAGTGCCCTTACCGTGCCATTACAAACAAAAACTCCATTCTATTGCTTTTTTAAATAGCTTTGTAAAGCAAAAACCGAACTGCTTATTAAAGACTGAGCAAGAACAAACATTGTTTCAAAAGTGTGTGTGTTGTATGTTAAGCTGATGGTACCAGACTGACCCATAATTGTTTCATTGTTTTTCTCCACGTCATCAATCTGAAATACAAAGAAATCATGTTTACTGTTAAAGTATGCAAACCACATAGAAAACAAAGTGCAACAAGAGAGGCAACATTCTTTAAAAAGCCTAGAATTAAAAATTGAATTTATCTTGGCATAGTTAAATAACAAGAGTTCAGTACATGGAAATGACATACAGTGAGTCTCAAACACCATTGTTTCCTTCTTATATAAATTCATTGGTTTAAAAGACCCGAAGAACAGGCGAATCTCAACATAACACCGACTGTTACGCAACAGTCGGGATCAATATGTACGCCCCGACTGTTTCATATCAGCCCATGTTCAAGGCATTAGACAAGCCAGTATTAATGTCTGGATGTGCACAGCTAATCATAGATAGGTAAGCAAGCAAGAAACAATAGCGGATAAATGGCAGATGGAGCAATATAACTGACATGATCCATGATAACATGATATTTTAGTGATATTTGTAAATTGTCTTTCTAAATGTTTTGATAGCTCTTAAATGTGGTTAAGTTCCATTGTTTATTACTGTATTCACTTCACTATTTCATTTTTAAACACTTGCAGTCTGTAAATTCATAAACACAACTCATTCTTTTAATAAATCTCTCCAACAGTGTGTAATGTTAGCTTTAGTCACAGAGCCCCATAAACTCCTTCAGAATCAATGTAAACATTCAAATAAATACTATTGTAAGGTTGATTTTCCTGCTAAACAAAAACAGAGATCAAGCATCCTGCAATAAGCAATAAAGCTTATCTAGAGAGAAGATCTTAAAGGAATGGCATAAAACAACTCTACAGTATGCACACCACACACACACACACACACACACACCAAACACCATCCTTCCCCCTGATCCCTTCAAGTCATTGAACTTCTCAAGATGTATAATGTAACTTGTATATATATACTTTTTCCCTTTCATGTTGGTATCATTTAATTTGTCTCAGTGCGATTGGTAAAATGGTCTCAATTTCACAGCAGTCACTAGTATTATAAGAAGACTGAAACTAAGGAAAATTCTCCTGTTGGGTCTTCTCCTCTCCCCAAAACAGGTGTTGTTTAATAAATATTTACGATCCTTTTGTTCTGGTCTGTATATAAGGTAAGAAGCAAAGCAGTCAGGGGGATCATCTGTAGCCAGAGGCCCCCACAGAGAGGGGTGAATGTCTGAAGATATTCACATGTCCCTGTGTTTATGCATTTCTTTGAGTAATCGATGTTATGCATTTATCATTTCTGAATTGGCTTTAATTGTCTAGTTGTAATGTAATTGGCATGATATTTTTACTTGACAAATAAAATGTTATATTTGATTTACTCTGGATTCTTCTGAAATCATTATGACCGTAATATTGAGTCTGTTATTTCCGTAAATCTGCGTCAGGGCAGGTCAACTAGAGAGCCTCGTGAAAGGAGCATGTGGGCACCACAAAAAATATGGACGTAGTGTCCGTGACGTCACCTGTAGAGTTCTGAACATCAGTTTTGACGCGCAAATCAGGCCGCAGCCATCTTAGCTGCGCGTGACCGCACGTCACTCCCGGATAACTGAAAATGGGCAAAGAGGCGGGACATAGTTGGAGCCCATGCGACTTGTTGCTGAAACCATGCCCGCCTAGCTATCTATCTTAGATACTATCTAAAATATTAATAAAGATAACAATATCTAGAAAGTACTAAGTTTATGTCATCTACGGTGTTTTTTTAAGATAACGTTATAGATGCTCCAAACCAATAGGCTAATTAATTGTGGGGGTGTGAAAATAACACAAAAAATCAACTGGGACTTCATACCTTTAATGAAATAGAGATCGCGAGATCCAATCCGTTGCACTTGTATAACTCTCAAATGTTCTCTCTAATGAGCATGTGTCCAAAGTATAATTTTTCAAAATAGTGCAGCAGTTTTAGTTATAATATCCAAGCAGTGCTGTCGGAGTTGTATATCCTCCTGGTATTGTCATTGTAGTAAATCTCAGGAACAAAACTTTTAGCCAATGCCACGACGATCCAACAACGTGTGTTCCGCATGCGAGCACATGTACACAGACTGACATCTGTCTCGAGTATGCAGCAAGCCATATATTGTATAAAATAATCCAGAAAAAAGGCACAAATACGGCTGAGATGCCAAATTCAGTGGCTGAAATTAGCTGCTGAGGTAACATGACGGCTCACAGACAGCAGCGCAATCCACCTGTCACTCAAGTGACCACGCCCTTAATTATGCAGAACTTTAAGGCTTAATATAATTTAAACAGATAAAAAAATTCACCCCTCTCAGAGTTGTCATGAAGGGCAAAATTAGCAGTATAGACCAAAACTCAATTTGAACCAGACTGTAAACATGTTTTTTTCTGCTGTAAACTTGGCTAATTTAACATGATGGTCAATGAGATTCTGCTCACTTCTGCAGCCTGTCCCTAGCGGCCAGTCGATGAATCGCAGTCTAAGTCACTTCCGTATTTGGCTTCACGAGAAACTGGGGGAGGTTGCCGCTTGGTGGGCACATCATGGGATTTTTTGAGTTTGTCTGTTATTGACTTAGCAAGTTGCAGTATCGTGACTAAGAAAACTGTATTTTTGTATGAACAAGCATGTGGCGGTTCGACTCAAATGCATTAGTAAACTCTGCACCCTCTGACTAAGAATCATAAACTGGCGAATTTATGTCCGTGAGAACGCAGTCGGCCGATGCGAAATTCTCTAAGCGATAATGGGTCTGTAATGAAAGGATAATTGAAAATAAGAGATACCCAGATTAATCAAATATCTAAATTAATATATAACAAATGATTAATTTCTACTTGGAAACACAACCTAAGTGTAATAATCATTTGAAATTGGAGTCAGATTAAACGAGTGAAATTAAGTGAACTTCACAGAGGCGCTGAAAAGGCATACTGGCCGCGTCGGATTCCGTTTTTGGGCCGATGCGGGGTTCCTTACACTATACTCACATAATCCGACGCATGCATGCAGCATGAATGACGAACATTTTGTAAAGATCCATTTGAGGGTTATATTAGCTGTGTGAACTTTGTTTATGCAATGGATTTTAGAGTTGCGAGCTTGGGGGCAGGGAGTGTGAGCATTTAAAGGGGGCACGCACTGAATCAGCGCATTTTTAAATATGCCCCAAAATAGGCAGTTAAAAAATTGAATAATAAAAAATCTATGGGGTATTTTGAGCTGAAACTTCACAGACGCATTCAGGGGACACCTTAGACTTATATTACATCTTGTGAAAAAGGGTTCTATGGCACCTTTAAAAAATGGATATTTAAGAATACAAGTTAAAATATTTTAAATGGTCTACACATACATTATTACTTGCCACATGTATGAGATTTGACCAAACGACAGTTACAGCACACATTGAAAGGTAGCATAAGAAATCTAATGTCTGCAGTCTGAGAATTAAACCAAATCAAAAAGCTTCAAAATGTAATTGATTTCTTAAACCAGTTGTGGAGAATGACACTGTCCAGTTCAATCTGCTCCTTTGGGTCGAGCCGCAGACAACAGCCAATAAAATCACAGCATTCTGTGGAGAAAGATGGGAGAGACGTCTGATTATTACCTTAAACTTCACAAATATCAACAAGACCATCATTTATCAAGCCACTAGTCTCAGATATTCCTTTTCCTGCATTGTTTCTTTGTGTTCTGTCTAGGAAGATTCAGAATTAAAATGGTCCTTTGCTGAAATGAAGATCTCAGCTTGTGACAAGCCATCTTTGGTCACAATGTTTTCTTTGAAGATCTTGTCCAGGTCTGAGCTCCTTGGAAAATCCAGCACAGCATTTCAAACAAGAGTACCTCGAGTGACCACACTGTTGCTGTCAGCTTGGACTCGGTGTGTCTGTTCCATCTGTCGTCATGTTCTCGAGCATATCGAAGTCAATCAGTTTGACTTCCAGGGTTTCTTGGTTAATTAGCAGGTTTTCCAGCTTTATGTCTCGTTGGAACAATCCATGCTGGCAGCATATTTGAGCCGCAAATGTTGCCTGTCGCATTATAACCCGTGCCAAATTCTCACCAGTGATGCCTGGGGAGCTCTGTAAAAAGCCCTCCAAGGACTGACAGGGACGCTCTAACACCATAATACAGTCAGCCTCGTCCTGCCAGTCCAGAAGCTGGATGATCTGAGGAACCCTGGACTCTTGATTTGCAAAGATTTTGCAGAGCGATCTCCAGAGGGATGGGTCTGGAATAACCATCTTTGGAAATATTATGAGGAGTAGATGGTTATAGGATTTAGACCAGTCCTGGACAAACTGTTGACTGGTAATTTGTCTAAAAAAAACATGTATAGTTTGTGATTAATGTTAATATGAGATTGGAAACAGTGACTGTGAGGAATAACACAGCTTTACAACACTGACATATTCTGCATGATCTGTGGAGGCAAACTTCACCGCCACCTGATGAAAAGAATTTATTAATTTGTTCAATATTAACAGGTCTGACATGTCAAGTGCACTAAATAGTGACTATAAGACACACTAAGAGTGCTTGACTAAGAGTCAGATGAGTAAAATGCAAGAATAATTATCTAGATATTTATTGTAAGTAATGAAAATTGATAACGAAAATCCCTCTTCCCCCTTCTTACCTTTCTTCCCTCCTCCCCTTAACTATTGTTCCCCAGCTTCACTACGGGGGGAAGGTGGGTATCCTGGTAGTCTACAAAGCTTTCCAAATGTTTGTACTCGGGCATCTGAGGTGTGAATTGCCTCCATGCTTGTGTGGCAGAGCGATGGCTTCTCAACAATGTTGTAATGTACTTCCATGGCTCAAAAAGTGTCACGGGGGCCACTGATGCTGATCATCATCAAATTACTCACATTGACAACAAGAGTGTGGATCTTTCAGTTTAGATTTTTGGCATGACCACAAATCCGTATCACAGTATTTTTTAAATTAGATTTTTTTCTCCCTATCGAGTCCCACAGTGTCAGAACACAAACCAGAACATAAACCTACCAATCACAAGCCTCACCCATTAAAAGAGACGATATTATCAATTTTCCTCCTGTCAGCTGAAATTTGTCTCTCATTGACTTGCTATGGCTTGGTCCTCTGTAAATTTCACAGCTGGACCACCAATCACAGCTGAAAGCGTTAGATGGAAACATCCTAATATGGAGAAAACAGACATCAACACAACACAACTCAAAAGGCAAATCTGAAGGGTTATTTTCTCAAAAATGTGTTTATTGGCAAATTAAACTCCTAAAATAACATTATAACTGATGACTTTTTATTAAAAAAGTTTTTAATTTATAAACTATTATTTAAAAGTAATATTATTTTTATAATATAGTTTAGGCCCTGACGGTTCCCCCACTGGTGTTGGTACATTTTGCTTTTCAAATGTTAAATGTTAAGAATGCAAGAAAAAAGAAATGTTAGTTATGGTTAATTAAGTCATTCTCTCACACTCTCATTAGCATTGGCTCCAGCGGCCTCGTTCCACTCCTACTGCTCTCGGCCCCACCCTGCTTCATACTACAGTAATGTTAATAAAACATTTTTGTACATTTGAATACTTACACAATATGTGTAGTGTTTCTTAATTCTAGAGCTTGAACTTTTTCAGTTAGGTCTATTTCAGTTGTCTTTGTTCTACTGAAGGATTGTAAATACTTTATTTGTTCTTATTTTATCACTGTTGTCTTCAGTGAGCAGCACTTATTGGCACAACACAGTCTTACACATTATCAATACATAAACATTTTTTCAAATCCGTTAAAGGATTGTTACGCTGCAATAATTAGGTCGGCCGGAACCGAGAACATTTCCTATAACACTAGATATACCTGTACATCAGAATAAGAATGGCATCTACGCTAATATCATGCTCTCTGCTTATCCTTAGGTTTGCCGGGTGCTGGATCCAGGCCGTATCCAGATCAGATGAGAACCTGTGTCTGGACCTGACTACAACGTAGCCCAGGAGAAAATGGGCCTACAGATCCAGTTCTGGCTGCATCTATAATTCAGATTTTAATCTCCGTATCCGCTTACATATATTTATTTATAATCTATTTTTAATCTCTATAATAAAAATGTATAATTCAGATTTTGATCTCCATATCCATTTACATATATTATATATATCTTCCAAGGGGTTTTTTCCCTCCTAGGACTTTTTTCCCAGTGTTGGCACGCTGGGTTTTTCTCCTAGGGGGTTTTTTCCACCCCTGGGAGTCAGCCGACATTGGCTTAATGTAGCACCATCTTGTATATGTTACATATTACCACGCTTGCTTGTACAGCTTATTTTTAACCACTTCTCTTTTTTCTGTGCTTCTAATATGTAAAGCTGCTTTGAAACAATTACCAATTGTAAAAAGCGCTATATAAATAAATTTGACCTGACTTGATTTTGACTTATTGGCAGCACTATAGACCCTTTTCACATTTCCAGGTTTCAGAAGCGGAAGTCGTCATAGTTGGGTAAAATTCTATAGCAGTGAATGAGAAAATACATTTATTACATCTTGTGTTTTCATTTGCTCAAATAGCAAAAGAAAAACTCTACAATAGTATTTTCACAACTTTCAAAAAGAGGAAAAAATAGAGAGAGATTGATAATGGCAGTCAGAAGAAAGAAAGATGTCATTTTTACCATCACTCCCATAACTGCTATATTAGAAACACCCTCACAGCAGCGTTAGCTAGATTTTTGTAATTTGATGCAAAGGTAATATAATAATAAGTATAGTGTATATTGTATAGTATACAATAAAATGGTCCATTGTAAATGCCCCTTACAGTAGCTCACTTGTAAATGTTTTACAGTATGATGCCCTTACTACAGTTTATTTTACAGTATAAAAATATTACAGTACTTTTACAATTTAAATTTATTTTACACTATTTGTTTTATAAAATCTTTATTTTGAATATTTTTCTATGAATGCTTTTGAATTTAAAATACCAAATAAGTGACTTGTACATCAGTATATATTTTATTCACTGTCAATTTTAGGTACATCAGGTTCCTTGTTAGGTTAATTGAAAAATCACGAGTCTAGGATCAGATGACAGTCAACACTTTGTGAACAGTGTGAACTCGGGTTTTGCCGCTAGATTGAGTGACTTTTCAGATCAAAAGGGCCTAGCGACACATTGTTGGACAAACCTCAGTAACATTACAAACGTAACCCACCTGCTGCCCTGCGAGTGTGAGGTCTTGCTTTCCTCCATTACAACTCTCTCATGCCCTCCTTTTTTCCTGTTTTTCTGTCACAATAATGGACATTTTAAGCTAAGAGAGAGTTTTTGCCAAAATGGAAAAAATTTGATGGAAGATGGAAACTGTGTCAGAATCGAATGTACCCCTAATTTTCCATGAGTGCTGGATTTATCGTAATGCTTAAAGGATTTTGCATCGAAATTCATAATTAAAATGTGCTCGTACAGAACAGTAATACACTTCTGTGTTTCTCTATTTAATGAAACCTTGGCATGTATGTACAGGTATATAAATAGTTACAGGCTATGTAAAGTGATTTTAGACATTGCTTTACACTGCCTTTGACTAATCTAAAATTATTGTAAACCACAGCTTCACAGGGCTTGTTGCTTTTTAAGCGCAGTTTCATTAAAACCAGCACGTTTTTACAACGTTCAAATGAATAATTTCTTCGCAAATCTCACAGACTCTCCTCAAGTGAGAACTGCCAGTTGAGTTCAATTAATTATGAGTGTACCACCTACTTATGAACGATATTTTGTTATTGTAGACCAGTCGACAAAGGATGAAATCATGTCAAAACTCAAAGCAACAAAGACAAAGCACCTAAAATGAGGTGTCAAGGTCATGACAGTCTCTTATAGAGTATATTGTGACCACCCTAGATATAGTTTGGGTCACAAATTAAATTATCTGTATATTTATTTTTTTTTATCTACATATGCTTAGTTCTATTTATATGTAAATACAAGTTTTATTTAAATTACTTAAATATACAATAATGAGTTTGCACTGAATATTTCAGCTGCATTTTTTGAATTCTGGGTGGCAGTTGAGTTACCATGACGACTGCAGCGCATCATCAGACAACAAAGAGGACCGTTAAAGCAACAACAACTAACTCTGGTCTCTCTCTCTCATTTACTGTTAACGATAGTTAAATTCATTACATTTCATACTAAACTGTAATTTACATGTTTTAATGTCCAAATTATTTGTTTCAGTTTATTATTTATTTTATTAATAATTTTAAGACACTTTTGACATAGAAAAGTTTACTCTTACCTGAAATACTCACCTGAGTGTTTACCCAAGATACTTACTGAATTCAGCCAGTCGTGTGTAAGAATTAGGCATTTCTATACATTTGGTTAAGGTTGCTATCATTATTTATTTATTTACTTTATTTATTGTGATTTGTTTTAAGTATTTGTTCAGTATATTCTTTATTTCAACATGATTACTGACTCAAATACAAATGTGGAGAAATGGGAAGTGATTTACAACAGTCACAATGAGACAGGTGTAGTAGTTAGAGATTGAATGACTCTTTATAGTATATAGAGAGCAAAAAATAGTGAATCACATAACATTACATTAGTAAAGTCAGAATTTATACAGTTGAGAGAGATGGATTAAATGTAGAAAGAAATTAAAATTAAAAAGAAAAAGAAATTAAGTCAGATATTTACAGAGCATCAAAGAGTTTGAAAGGTGATTTAAAACTGAAACACATTTTAATAGATGAAGGTTACAATTAGAGGTTAATGAACAAATGATAAAGGTATAATGAAGAACAAGTAGTCTAATATAAAGGAAAAATAAGGATAGGAAGTTATAAAATCAAACAAGTCTAAAACCTGGGAAAGAGTCTCGGAGCGGAGGACAGAAAAACAGGTAAACCATTGAGATTTACAATAAACCCATTAGACACTAGGAGTTTAAAACTTAGTAAAAGCAGAATACAGAACAGCAAAGTCTGAAGAGACCATATTACAAAATAAAAAGAAAGAATATTGTTTATTTGATAGATAGATAGATAGATAGATAGATATATTTAGAAATAGTACACAGAATGGCAGTTAATGGAGTCTGATGAGCCTCTCCAACTGTCAAAATTTGAATTTTGTCAGTTGGGGTTTAAACAGTTTTGGCTCATTTGAACAATTCTTCAGTAAAAGTCTATGGGGTTTTCCAAGGTTTGATCAGCATTTTTAAGAAAAAAAAAAAAGTCTGATCAGTCTGAAAAAAATATAGAAACCAGAGTCAGAACAGTCTGAAGGTCTAGTCCGAGTTTGGTGGTTGTAGCTTGAAATGTCAAGGAGGAGCAGCATTTAGAAGTTTTACTCTAAGAATTATACCAATAAGCTTAAGTTGTAGATCAGTGAGTTTGCTTTTTCAAGCCAGCTTAATTAAAAAGGTCATTATAAGATTAAAAAATTGGAGAGCGATCATTGTTGTCTGAGGACTATTGTAAAGAAATTAACTGAAAAGAGAAAACATGGTTTTAATGACTCGAGTTTCATGTGTGTGGCTTAAAAAGTGCCACAAATAAATACCTAAGTGTGTTTGTGGATGGGATACAACACCGGATCTGTAAAATTGGGTATTAGAGAATACTTTAGACATGTCTATTGATAAATAAGACAGATTTTGGGCATAGATTTAATGATTTGACTAGCAGAGGTACAATTTTATACAATGAATGATGTATATGTGGATGTATAAATGGATTGTAATGTACAAGGTGAAGGAACATGTTAAGCTGATGGTACCAGACTGACCCATAATTGTTCTGTTGTTATTCTCCACATCATCAATCTGAAATGCAAACAGAAATCACATTTACTGTCTAAGTACGCAAACTGCATAGAAAACAAATACAGCACTACTTGCCATATGTATGAGGATCGACCAGATGACAGTTACAGCACACATTGAAAGGTAGCATAAGAAATCTAATGTCTGCAGTCTGAGAATTAAACCAAATCAAAAAGCTTCAAAATATAATTGATTTCTTAAACCAGTTGTGGAGAATGACACTGTCCAGTTCAATCTGCTCCTTTGGGTCGAGCCGCAGACAACAGCCAATAAAATCACAGCATTCTGTGGAGAAAGATGGGAGAGACGTCTGATTATTACCTTAAACTTCACAAATATCAACAAGACCATCATTTATCAAGCCACTAGTCTCAGATATTCCTTTTCCTGCATTGTTTCTTTGTTCTGTCTAGGAAGATTCAGAATTAAAATGGTCCTTAGCTGAAATGATCAGAAGCTGGATGATCTTTGGAAATGTTATGAGGAGTAGATGGTTTTAGGATTTAGACCAGTCCTGGACAAACTGTTGACTGGCAATTTATCTATTGAAAAACCATTTATAGTCTGTGATTAATGTTAATATGAGATTGGAAACAGTGACTGTGAGGAATAACAGAGGAAGCACAGCTTCACAACGCTGACATATTCTGCATTCTCTTTGGAGGCAAATTTCACTGCCACCTGATGAAAAGAATTAATTAATTTGTTCAAAGTTCACATATTTCAATCATTAAACCTGAACAGACGTGTACAGTTTCATGAATTAAAGTGTAATTTTGTCATGAAATGTCTAGCAGTGAAGGCACCTGCTTTATCTAAATCTATTTCAACAAGATTTGTCTGATTCATATATTAATTGAGTTGAAATTTGTTCATTTAAATTCATTTGTCACAGTACAGGACTATTTAAGGTAACTGTAGGAGTCATTAAAAATTCAGTGTAAAATATACAACTCCACCTGTAAGAGCCACTTTGTCATATGTGTGTCCAGTAATTAGAGTCACTTTTGGTAATTGGTTACAGAAAATGGGTGGGAACATTCCTTCAGGTAACAGGTGTTGCTGGAGGGAAGGTGCACACCATTTTTAGTTATGCAATGCGAATAGGAAATCTTTACTGGTGAAGGACTGGAATTGTGGATATATTGACTTTTTTTGGATTCTTGCTGACATGAAATTAAGACCAGTCACATTAAAATAAATCTATGACTGTGAGCATATTAACTTGTGTGTGGACACTGGAGTGAATAACAACAAGGGCGCGTACATTAACAAGCACCGTCCAGCATCCCTCAGCTGCTTTAAAGTCGGCATGAAATCAAAATTGACAATTCTTTTTTTTAATGGAATATTGTAGTATATATTATCAATCATTTATCCATGCACTTCATTGTTTTATTTAAAGTCATGTGCCCTCATAATTTTCAATCAAAAACATAACCTCCCCTCCCCCTTCAAAACAACTCGTCTCTTCCTGTCACATGCTATGGTGCGAGGGTGGAGCAGATCCAGCAGATCCAGTGACGTATGGGGTAAATGCTGTCGCTGGGGTAAGCTTCACTTTATAGCGATTAATGCATTAACCAACGCTGATGCCACTCATTGGGGTGTACAGTACCCTTAAACATGGAAAGGAACCTGAGGACACGCTCAGTCAGTCAGGCTGCCTGTCCACTGGAGCAGAGCAAGCGACCGGAGCGTTTTTAGATTCATTCATATGGAAGTTGAGTGTCAGACTAACTTACGCATGAGCGTAAGGCTCAATTTCCATAGGAATGAACCAAAAACACTTGCTCTTACCACTCGGAGGGAGAAGAAAAGACAATCGCAACTTCCGTTTCATGCCGACTTTAAGTATTAGACTTGGCTGCTTACATCACCCATACATATACACAAATTTAAATAAATCTCATTGAAGGTTAAAAAAAAGTTCTTTTTGTTTTATTTGTCAACTACCCTTAAACAAAGTATGTCTTAAGGTCAATTTAAAGTATAAACCACTGAACAGCTTATTAAAGAGAATGTGTGAGTTCGGTTATGAAAGTGTTTTTTTTGTTTTTTTAAATTATTCTCTTAATATCCTGCTGTTGCCTCTGAGGTTCCACAGTGTCCTCTGGTAGACGTTACTTGAGGGTCACCAATAGGTTCCTCCAATGACTGGTCTTGACTCCAGTCATCGTCGATTTGAGGGTCACCAATAGGTTCCTCAGATGATTCGAACCATTTGAATTAATGGGTCCTTGACCAGACCTTTGTAACGATCGGCCCTATTGGTCGATTTTACATGAATTAAAATGGGGTCAGATTAAACTGTGTGAGCTTTTGGAGTGTTTAAAAAGATGAGACAGACAACAGAAATAAAGTGAATAAATAAAGTGTATTTACAATTTCCACATGGAACTTAAAACAACACAATAAAACTAGAAAAACTTAGGCCGTTTAAAAGCGTGGAGTCCATTTGCACCATACCATAAAACAGTCCTTAAGAGTCCTAGTAGTGTGCTGATAAAGTCCCAATGTGAGAGTGTCCACCGGTGTATATACAAAGTCCTGAAAGTGATAATCCAATGGAAAAGTGATGTGGTTTGCTGGAAAGGTAAGTCTGTAAAATGTAACTCCACAGTCCAGCTACACATGATCACGTTTGTAATGACTGTTTGTTTGCCATGCTGCCTCCTTTATACTGGTCTACTTCCTGGTTCCTGTCATGTGACCAGTCACATGACAGGCAGACCCATACACATTAAAAGACATACACACATTAAAATAAGTAAGAGGAATAAAAATGGCTAAGACAACATGTAACCCAATTAAAACTCAAATATACTTAAAACCATCATGTTATATATATTGAGCGGATAAAACATGTGTCTTATGTGACAGTGTCACACCTTTTCCTGTAACTCGAAGTGTAAGTTGGGTGTCTACTTTCTGGATTACTGTATGCCATTTCATTTGAACCTTTGTTGGTTTCATTAAGGAATAGGCTACATGGTGTGAGCATTTCTGGTTATCAAGATTTAACCAGCAAGACTGGTCTTCAACGAACCGAAGAGAGCGCACGTCACTCCTCTCTTCATCAGTCTGCACTGGCTGCCGGTAGCTGCTCGCATCCAATTCAAGGCTCTGATGTTTGCCTACAGAACGACCGCTGGCTCTGCACCGCTATACCTTAACTCACTACTTCAGACTTACGCGCCCTCCAGAAACTTGCGTTCTGCAAGTGAACGGCGCCTTGTGGTGCCATCACATAGGGGCACAAAATCACTCTCACGGACATTCTCCGGGTCTGTCCCTGGTTGGTGGAATGACCTGCCACGCTCTCTCCGAGCAGCTGAGTCTCTAGCCATTTTCAAAAAAATGCTAAAGACGTATCTTTTTCGTCAGCACTTGACCCAGTAATTGTAGCACTTACCTTGATTTCTATTCTTTTCCATCTTTGTGTTTTTATTAAAAAAAAAAAAAATCCTTGCTACGAGCACTTTACTGACATAACTGTGACTTCACACAGCACTTACATACTGTTGTTCTCATGTTGATTTGATTGATTCTACTACTCTCGTATGTAAGTCGCTTTGGATAAAAACGTCTGCTGAAAGACTAAATGTAAATGTAAATGTAACCCCTGTAAAACTTACAGCATGTGTTATGATGCCATATTAAGCTAATAAACAGACCATGACAACAATATATAGCAATGTGTTTTTCATGTGATTCGGGCTATTTATTATAAGAATAAAGGATGTTTAGATGAGAAATGTACATTAGGAACAAAAGGACAAAGGGCCAAGAAAGTCTGTGCCGTCTGTCGTCTTGTACTTGAGTGAGTCTGTTTTAAGATCTCAGCTTGTGACACACCATCTTTGGTCACAATGTTTTCTTTGAAGATCTTGTCCAGGTCTGAGCTACTTGGAAAATCCCCGCACAGCATTTCAAACAAGAGTACCTCGAGTGACCACACTGTTGCTGTCAGCTACACTGTAAAAAATTTCCTGTAGAATTTACAGTAACTTACTGTAAATTAAATTACAGCTAAAATACTGTATTCATATTTACAGTTCCATTTAAATTGCTGTAAATGTATTTACAGTGCCATTTAACTTGCTGTAAACATATTTACAGTATAGTATTTTTGCTGTAAAAAATACAATAATTTTAGTGTCTTTTCTCTAGAAATATATTTTAATACAATCAAAAAAATATAACTTTACACTAAAATTTCCTGTAATTCGTTGTCCACTGTTTCTATTTAAGCAGTACAAATTGTAAATTACTGTATTTTAACAGGTCTCAGTAAATAATAAAAAGACAATGACAACTGTATAATGTTTATAATTTTGTTTTTAATTGTTCAGTTGTAATACTTGAAATAACATTTTAATATTCTTGCAGATTGAACTTTCAGTTTTCTTCACAAACTCTGATATTCCCAAGCCTGCAGTAACATTTATACATAAAAGTTTAATATGACAGCATTTTAAAACAATTAATGAACAAATTCAGTCATAAGATCAATCTTAAAATCTTACAAATTTAAAATAACTCTCCACAGTGGAATGTGTTTGCTCTTATAGCTTAAAGGGTTAGTTCAGCCAAAAGGGAAAATTCTCTCATCATTTACTCCCTCTTATGTTGTTCCAAACCCGGAACACAAATTAAGATCTTTTTGAATAAATCTGAGAGCTTGCTGTTCATACATTGACAGCTACGCGACTACCACATTCAAAGTCCAGAACGGTTGTACAGGCATCATTAAAGTAATCCATGTAACTCCTCCAGTGGTGAGGAGTGCTTTATTTGCAAAAAAAATTTGACCTGCAAACGAGTAAAGAGAGCATCATGAGGCATGCATGTTGACTTGAGAGCTGATTTAGTTCCGTGAACGTGCTTAGAATAATATTATTTAGAAAATAAAGCTGTAATTTTTGTTTATTTGCGCAAAGCAGTTGCGTCGCTTCATAAAAATGATGTTAAACCACTGAGTCACATGGATTACTTTAATGATGTCTTTCTAGCTGTTCTTGACCTTGAATGTGGTTGTTGAGTAGCAGTCACTGGAGAGAGAGAAACCTTGTAGATTTCATTAAAAATATCTTAATTTGTGTTCTGAAGATGAAAAAAGGTCTTATGGGTGTGGAATAACATAAGGGTGACTAATTAATGACAGAAATTTCATTTTTGGGTGAACTAAACATTAATCGTTTTGCCAGATGAAAACCAGAAACTCCTTAAAGGGTTGAAAATAATCCATAGGCTGTTTCTCAATATGCTTCTTCAGCGATCTTGCGTCCTTGTGTTCTTGCTTTACTCATCATCAACCGTCGAAGTTCACTCAAGAACGCAAGAATGGAGGACGCATGAAAGTACCCGGATGTGTTCTTGATATCGAGGATGCATCGAATGCAAACTTGAGGGAATCGAACCGTTAAAAATCCCAGAAGACGCTGCGGCGGACGACGTACGGAAGCCTGTAAGCTTTAAAGTTCTCGTGAGATTTACAGCTTGCAAATACGTGACGGCTCGTGAAAGTAAACCCTTTGTTTTGAATAATTTTAATAAAATGATAACCTGAAGAAAGCCTGCAGTATTTTTATTGGCATATAAAAAATAATCTTAACATTGACAAAGCATAACAGCCAAAGGCTACTCATTTTCGTAAATACACGCGGTGAAATAAAAAGATATAAAATTATATGAAAACAATGTCTATAATAATATAAAAGAATTTTTTTAACAGGTTACGACAATTGTGTGAGATGTTATGTTGTATTTATTGTGCATTAGCCATTTTATAATATGCTGGGACGGTCAGTTGAGCAACAAGATCGCAGCTCATCTCAATTCTCAAATGATGCGTTCTGTGTCCTCGCGTCCTTCCGAGATCGTTCTTTCAAGGTCGCCTGGCAAGACAGGACTCCACGAGAACGCAAGTCTGTTCTCTGCGTTCTTGGAATTGAGAAACAGCCATAATTTACTCAATATTATCAAGCCATCCTAGGTGTATATGACTTTGTTTCAACCAAACATATATGGAGTTATATTAAAAAAATATCCTGGCTCTATAAGCTTTATAATCAGAGTAATTGGTACCTTGTTTTTTGATGCCCAAAAAGTGTATTCATCTATCATAAAAGAAATCCATACGACTCCAGGGGATTAATAAAGGCCTTCTGAAGCAAACCCATGCGTTTTTGTGAGAAAAATATAAATATTTATAACTTTATAAGCTATGACTGGCCTCGGGTAACAGTCGTACACAAGTCGATTCTGGTGGAAGAGTGAACTCTGACCCGACGCATGACGTATTGGCGAACGCGGAAGCACAGACGAAAGAACAAAACTACTCATGTAAATAAATGTTTATGTGAATAAAAGTCTAAAATCATATGGATTGCTTTTAATATGTCTTTATGCACTATTTGAACTGGAATATAGCTATTGGTTGAGTGGACTTTAAGTGGCTGGACAAAAATGATAAGATATTAAAAATATCTTAATTTTTGAACAAAAGTCATGTATTAATAACAGAAGTTTAATTTTTAACTGCACAGATAGATCTCAAAATCATATTTATGCTTTCTTCTGAGGTGTGCTGAAAATGGTGACTTAACTGTAAAATACTTATTACTGCCAGCAGTCGGACATTCAACTTTTACCACCTCGAATGTGCCATTTTAGATGTCCACAGATACTGGCAAATTTAACGTTAGTCGACACGAATGTACAGCCATAAACAACACCGCATTTACAATGCATATCGTGTTATTCAGATCTGTTCGTTATTTTTGTGGGCTTGCTGTGTTTGCACTACATGTGCGACGTAATGCGGAGAGGCTTTGGAACAAGCATGGATATTCAGAACTGCACACGAAAAACTGGAGTTCGCCATGTTTTTGTGCTTTTTGGCATGATTAATAACGGCGTATAAATGTCTCCACAAAGTGTTTTGCATACTAATATTACGGGTTTTACTCTAGCAATAAATGCATGCTGTACATTCATATGGAGCAATAAGTTAAAGCCAAACGATTATATAGCAATTAAAAATCACAACGAAACGACTGACTTTAAACATTTGCTTTAAACCCACAAAAGCTCGGTTTGTCACAGTTAAAATGAACACTCACCTGCTCCCAACGTAGTCAAACCCAAGACAGAAACCAGTTAATGTTCATACTTCGATGGTGAAACGTTATTTAAAAAGGAAAGAAAAGAGAAATATTCATTTTTACACAGAACGTTTTCGTCAAACTAAAACGAGTTTCCCAGACGAGTGTCACAAGGCTCTCTCTTTACACCGTTAAGTGTGACGTGACTTCACATGGCTGCATTTTTTTTTTTTTTGGTCAGTTTTCGCGCTCATTTGTTTTTACTGTATTTCAGTTTACAGTAAATGAAAAATATTGTATTTTATTGGCGCCAATGGGATATTTCCCATAATGCAACTTTAAAACACAGTAACATACTGTATATCTGTTTTACAGTAAAATACAGTTCATATTACAGTAAAATACTGTGGTATTTACAGAAATTGCTAACAGTGTTGGACTCGAGTGTGTCTGTTCCATCTGTCGTCTTGTACTCGAGCACGTCGAAGTCAATCAGTTTGACTTCCAGGGTTTCTGGGATATTAGCAGGTTTTTCCAGCTTTATGTCTCGGTGGAACAATCCACACTGGCAGCATATTTGATCTGTGAATGTTCAACTTCAACTTCAACTTCACTTTATTTGTATAGCACATTTATACACAACTTCGTTGCCCAAAGTGCTTCACAGTGTAAAATAAAAACACGGTAGACATACAAATTTACAGGTACAGAAATTAAACAAGAACTACTTAAAAAGCCAAGCTAAACAGATAATGTTGCCTGTCGCATTATAACCCGTGCCAAATTCTCACCAGTGATGCCTGGGAGCTCTGTAAAAAGCCCTCCAAGGACTGACATGGACGCTCTAACACCATAATACAGTCAGCCTCGTCCTGCCAGTCCAGAAGCTGGATGATCTGAGGAACCCTGGACTCTTGATTTGCAAAACAATTGCAGAGCGATCTCCAGCGGGATGGGTCTGGAATAACCATCTTTGGAAATGTTATGAGGAGTAGATGGTTATAGGATTTAGACCAGTCCTGGACAAGCTGTTGACAGTGATAATTTGTCTCCTGAAAAACCATTTATAGTCTGTGATTAATGTTAATATGAGATTGGAAACAGTGACTGTGAGGAATTACAGAGCTTTACAACACTGACATATTCTGCATGCTCTGTGGAGGCAAATTTCAAACTTCACCGCCACCTGATGAAAAGAATTATTCACAATTCAGTTGTTCAAAGTTCACATATTTCAATCATTAAACCTGAACAGACGTGTACGGAATTACATTTTAAACATGTAGAGCATGTCTGACTATTTAAACAGGTCTGACATGTCAAGTGCACTAAATAGTGAATATAAGACACACTAAGAGTCAAAGAGTAAAATACAAGAATAATTATCTAGATATTTATTGTAAGTAATGAAAATTGATAACGAAAATCCTTCTTACCTTTCTTCCCTTAACAAACTATTGTTCCCCAGCTTCACTACGGGGGGAAGTGGGTATCCTGGTAGTCTACAAAGCTTTCCAAATGTTTGTATTCGGGCATCTGAGGTGTGAATTGCCTCCATGCTTGTGTGGGCAGAGCGATGGCTTCTCAACAATGTTGTAATGTACTTCCATGGCTCAAAAAGTGTCACGGGGGCCACTGATGCTGATCATCATCAAATTACTCACATTGACAACAAGAGTGTGGATCTTTCAGTTTAGATTTTTGCTATGACCACAAATCTGTATCATGGTATTGTTTTAAGATTCTGTCTTTCACGGTATATCACGGTTTTCCCCACTGAACCTTTATTGTGGCTTATTTTAGTAGACAAACAGAAATTTACTTTAAAAAATGATGGTAATCAAATCAATTTATAAATATTTTTTACACATAACAGTGGCAGCCAGAATAAAATCAGTGATGTAACCTATTAGATTTTAAATAAATTAGATTTTTTTTTCTCCCTATTGAGTTCCCACAGTGGCAGAACACATCATAAACCTACTGATCACAAGCCCCACCAATTAAAAGAGACGACATTATCAATTTTCCTGTCATTTGAAATTTGTCTCTCATTGACTTGCTATGGCTTGGTCCTCTGTAAATTTCACAGCTGGACCACCAATCACAGCTGAAAGCGTTAGATGGAAACATCCTAATATGGAGAAAACAGACATCAACACAACACAACTCAAAAGGCAAATCTGAAGGGTTATTTTCTCAAAAATGTTTATATTCAAATTATAAACTCCTAAAATAACATTATAACTGATGACTTTTCATTAATAAAGTTTTTAATTTATAAACTATTATTTAAAAGTAATATTATTTTTATATTATAGTTTAGGCCCTGACGGTTCCCCCACTGGTATTGGTACATTTTGGTATTGGTACAACTTTTTTCAGTTAGGTCAATTTCATTTGTGTCTTTGTTTTCCTGAAGGATTGTAAATAGTTTATTTGTTCTTATTTTATCACTGTTGTCTTCAGTGAGCTTGAGAGGTTTCTTTTACCTACACTGTTAGACATTTTATTGTATATTTGCAATAACTTATTGGCAGCACTATAGACCCTTTTCACATTTCCAGGTTTCTCAGAAGCGGAAGTCGTCATAGTCGGGTAAAATTCTATAGCGATGAATGAGAAAATACATTTAATGTATTTTGTGTATTCAGTAGCTCACTTGAAAATGTTTTACAGTATGATGCCCTTACTGCAGTTTTTATTTTACAGTGCAATACCCCTTATTACATTTCTTTTACAGTATAATAATATTACAGTAATCTTACAATTTTAACTTATACTATTTTACAAAATTTTTATTTTGAATATTTTACGTGAATGCTTTTGAATTTAAAATATACCAAATAAGTGACTTGTACATCAGTATTTTTCACTGTCAATATAAGGTACATCAGGTTCCTTATTAGGTTAATTGCCTGAATGTACAATCATGTTAAAGGTACACTGAGTAACTTTACTGTGTGCCTCTGAACTGAGTTTTTATTTATTTTCTGGCTTACAATGTCTGTGTTCCCTGTGCATGTGGGATCTAAATGCCACAAAACTGGTAAAGGAAGCAGGACATTGCTCATCTCCACAAGCAAATCTGTTCTTTTCACATGACTGCAGAATATTCTAAATAAATCTGAATAAATCTGAAGTATACAAACACCTGTATATACTTTTCTGGAGTGTAGTGAGATCCTGTTGACACAAAACTATATGTTATGAACATGAAAAAATAGGATCAGATGACAGTCAATACTTTGTGAACAGTGTGAACTCGGGTTTTGCCGCTAGATTGAGTGACTTTTCAGATCAAAAGGGCCTAGCAACACATTGTTGGACAAACCTCAGTAACATTACAAACGTAACCCGCCTGCTCTGCCCTGCAAGTGTGAGTTCTTGCTTTCCCCCATTACAACTCTCTCTGCACCCCCTTCCTTTTTTTCCTGTTTTTCTGTCACAATAATGGACATTTTAAGCTAAGTGAGTGTTTTCCAAAATGGAAAAAATTAGACGGAAGATGTAAACTGTCAGAATCTAATGTACCCGTAATTTGCCACGAGCACTGGATTTATCGTAATGCTTAAAGGATTTCACGATGAAATTCATAATTAAAATGTGCTCTATGTGATTGTCTATTTTCTCTCATTACTCTGTCTATTTAATGAAACCTTGGCATGTATGTACAGGTATATATATTCAGGGTTACAGGCTATGTAAAGTGATTTTAGACATTGCTTTACACTGTCTTCGACTAATCTAAAATCACTGTAAACTGCAGTTTCACAGGGCTTGTTGCTTTTTAAGCGCGGTTTCATTATTCTTCGCAAATCTCACAGACTCGCCTCAAATGAGAATTGCCAGTTTAGTTCAGTTAATTATGAGTGTACCACCTACTGCTAAAAATAATGGAAACTAATTATGAACGATATATTTTGTTATTGTAGACCTGTTGACAAAGGATGAAATCATGTCAAAACTCGAAGCAACAAAGACAAAGCTCCTAAAATGAGGTGGCGAGGTCATGACAGTTTCTTATAGAGTATATTGTGACCACCCTAGATATAGTTTGGGTCACAAATTAAATTATCTGTATATTGAATGTTTTATCTACATATGTTTAGTTTTATTTATATTAGTTTTATTTAAATTACTTAAATATACGATAATGAGTTTGCACTGAATATTTCAGCTGCATTTTTTGAATTCTGGGTGGCAGTTGAGTTACCATGACAACCGCAGCACACCCTCAGACAACAAAAAGGACCGTTAAAGCAACAACTAACTCTGGTCTCTCTCTCTCATTTACTGTTAACGATAGTTAAATTCATTACATTTCATACTAAACTGTAATTTACATGTTTTAATGTCCAAATTATTTGTTTCAGTTTATTATTTATTTTATTAATAATTTTAAGACACTTTTGTCATAGAAAAGTTTACTCTTACCTGAAATACTCACCTGAGTTGTTTACCCAAGATACTTACTGAATTCAGCCAGTCGTGTGTAAGAATTAGGGCATTTCTATACATTTGGTTAAGGTTGCTATCATTATTTATTTATTTACTTTATTTATTGTGATTTGTTTTAAGTATTTGTTCAGTATATTCTTTATTTCAACATGATTACTGACTCAAATACAAATGTGGAGAAATGGGAAGCGATTTACAACAGTCACAATGAGACAGGTGTAGTAGTTAGAGATTGAATGACTCTTTATAGTATATAGAGAGCAAAAAATAGTGAATCACATAACATTACATTAGTAAAGTCAGAATTTATACAGTATTGAGAGAGAGACGGGTTAAATGTAGAAAGAAATTAAAATTAAACTCTAAGAATTATACCAATAAAGTTGTAGATCAGTGATTTGGCTTTTTCAAGTCAGCTTAATTAAAAAGGTAATTATAAGATTAATATTGTAAAGAAATTAACTGAAAAGAGAAAACATGGTTTTAATGATTCGAGTTTCATGTGTGTGGCTTAAAAAGTGGCACAAATAAATACCTAAGTGTGTTTGTGGATGGGATACAACATTGGATCTTTAAAATTGGGTAAGAGAGAATACTTTAGACATGTCTATTGATAAATAATAGACAGAATTTGGGCATGGATTTAGTAATTTGACTAGCAGAGGTACAATTTTATACAATGAATGATATATATGTGGATGTATAAATGGATTGTAATGTACAAGGTGAAGGAACATGTTAAGCTGATGGTACCAGACTGACCCATAATTGTTCTGTTGTTATTCTCCACATCATCAATCTGAAATACAAACAGAAATCACATTTACTGTCTAAGTACGCAAACTGCATAGAAAACAAATACAGCACTACTTGCCATATGTATGAGGATCGACCAGATGACAGTTACAGCACACATTGAAATGTAGCATAAGAAATCTAATGTCTGCAGTCTGAGAATTAAAGCAAATCAAAAAGCTTCAAAATATAATTGATTTCTTAAACCAGTTGTGGAGAATGACACTGTCCAGTTCAATCTGCTCCTTTGGGTCGAGCCGCAGACAACAGCCAATAAAATCACAGCATTCTGTGGAGAAAGATGGGAGAGACGTCTGATTATTACCTTAAACTTCACAAATATCAACAAGACCATCATTTATCAAGCCACTAGTCTCAGATATTCCTTTTCCTGCATTGTTTCTTTGTTCTGTCTAGGAAGATTCAGAATTAAAATGGTCCTTTGCTGAAATGAAGATCTCAGCTTGTGACAAGCATGTTTGGTCACAATGTTTTCTTTGAAGATCTTGTCCAGGTCTGAGCTCCTTGGAAAATCCCAGCACAGCATTTCAAACAAGAGTACCTCGAGTGACCACACTGTTGCCGGTTCCCCGTGATACCTGCCATCTATCCAGTACTCTGGAGGCAGTACTTTCTGTGCCTGGAGGAAAAAGACATCTGATTCGTAAGTTTTCATTTACACAGCATTTTGACTAGAATATTCATTACCATCCAAGAAATAATTTGATGCTAATTGAGTCACACATTGATCCCATTTTTTACTTTCAGGCATGAAATCCCTCACCTTTCGGCGAAATTCGCCGTTTTGAAACCAAAATAGGTGACCTACATGAATCGTGTAGATTCGATGAGGGGAGGGGAGGGGAGGGGAGGGGGGGGGGTGTTCATATTCAGTGAACTGCGAACAGGTGCGCGTGCCAGAAGGTAGCGTGAGTGCATGTAAATATTAACGCGAAGGGCCTTGCATTACCAGTGCAGACCACCATCAGAAGCTGAAGGCACGCCTGGCCTCAGCGATTTACCTGACTGAATTTGGTGAGTGATGGCAGGGCTCGACAATAAGGACTGCCCGATGGCCCGGAGCCAGTGTGAACGACGCTCGGGACAGTAGACGCACCGGTCACTTGCCCGATCGGGCCAGTGCTGTAGGGTGTGCGTTATATATCGTCTATAATATCGTAATTGTTGATTTAACGATCTGAAATTATTGAGTATGTCCCTCACTTTACAAAAACCAAACAAAAACACACCCATTAAATGCACACATGCATAGTCTATTAAAGGTGCTAAAGAGGATGTTTTCGTCGAGTGAGTTTTTGAAATGAGCGCATGCATAAGAACAACCCCCCTCCTTCACAGCTCATTTCATGTGAACGCCTCCCAAAACTTGTGTACGAGTATTGAACACGAGTGTTTACCACCGGCATTCGCTGTGTTATTAATCCGGGCACACATTTAATGACTATCTAAAACATTCTAAGACTATGCTCAACATACAGCGATTGTTTCCTGCTCCTGAAGCAGATTTATATACTTTCACATGGAATTTGAACACCGACTGTAATCGCAGACTAAACGCAATTGGCTCTGACTGGACGCGTTTGAGCGCGATCAGTCATAAGTATCAATTTACATTCACTTAAAGCTGCGCACACACTTAGTGGATTCATTATGTCGGACTCACCGCAGGTAACTCATAATCTGCAGTTGTTACTCCTGTCTCCTGACAAAAACATTGTATGCAGCGCCTGTGCAGTGTGCAGTGTTACTGGAGCGCGCACGTCTCTCACAAGGAACGTCATGGCAGTGATTGACAAGCCAGAGGGCCAAACGATTGGCTGATGTTTTTAAGGCCCCTACCTCGTGCACAGATGATGTATATTAATATTATTCCTTTCAGTGCACCTAATAAATAGTCTTTTATCAGTTAGTGAAGACAGTTTCAAGTAATATTGCAAAAATGTATAAAACAAAACATCCTCTTTAGCACCTTTAAAATGCCTTTAAAATGCACCCAAAATTCAAGATAAGGGGCAAAAATGCCCCTGTATATATTTCCTATATAATTTAATATAGTTAATCAATATTACACAAAGAGCGCCGTTTTTCTCCAATTATTAGCATGATTACAAATGTGATATTGATTTTATTCAGCATATACTTTAATGAACAAGAACTTCATATCAAGTGACTTACATTTAAGACACCAAATCGTCTGTTTAGCTGTATTTCGCCAATGAAAATAGTTCCAAAGACCACAGAATTGTTTTGCGTCTCTGAGCAACACTTCCTGAATGAATCAGCTGCTTGAATGAATCGGTTGAATCTCAATGATTCGCTCATTAACAGTGATTCGCTGCCACCTACTGGCAGGTTTAATTTCACATTTAAAGTGTCTTCATATTTTTTAAAATTTCAAATAACAGTATTTAACATTTTATATTTTCAACATTAAAAACATTTTTATGCATCTGTAACTGCTCTTGATTAACTTTAATAAAGTTTAATCTATTCTGCCCTACAAAGGCAAAGTGCAGTAACTACGCAAACACTGAAACTGAGAAAAAACGCCTTTAAAGTTTTTACACCAGCCAGTCAAACACGTTGTAGGTAGATTAGTGGTAATGCATTCATGTAATGCCTTCTTAGGAAGAAATTTTTTATAGATAACTAAAACACTATTGCAAAAGCAAAGTGCAGTATCTACAAACTAAATATGTTCATCCAACTTTATTGTTGTGTTTCTTACTACACGTTGATTGTTTTTAATAACTTTAATATTTTTTTTTTGATGTTTGCATGTTGTGAATGTTAAAATTGCTCTGAGGACTGGAGTAATGATGCTGAAAATTCAGCTTTGATCAGAGGAATAAATTACATTTTACAATAAATCCACATAGAAAACAGCTATTTGACTGTACTTTCGATCAAATAAATTCTGCCTTCCTCTTTCAAAAACATTAAAGAAGTATTATTTCAAAGTATTATTTTCACCAGTGTGTAAAATAACACGGGACATAGGCTACTTAAATATGAAAGTTTAGGCCATGTTTAGTATAAGTTTGAGAATGATATTTAGAGTTTTATGAATAATTTTCAAATGATTGTGAAATTACTGAAGAAATCCTAATAACAGAAACACAAACATTCACTCTTATCTGACATGCTGAAACAACGTTAATGTTTCTGTGTCCATTGTGTGACAAATAATGTCATCAAAATATGAAAGATCTGAAAAGGTCAGAAGCGCATGCCTGGAAACGAATGTCTGTCGTTTGTTTATTTATTTATTTTTTAATCAAATAGTAAAAGTGCCAAGCTGCTCGGTTTCTGTGGACAGTAGACAGACAGCGCTAGAAAATTTACTTTAATTCATTCTTCACATATATTTACATCGCAACGGGCTGGCCCACATTGTCCAGCGGCCAACCGGGAAAACTCTCGGTACTCCCGATGGCCAGTCCGCCCTGATTACGTTGAGTGTATATAGCCAACAATGGAGCAGCGCAGGTAGGCCAAAATATCGGTCTAATTTGCTAGCAGCTAACAAGTTAATGTTAATTGATTATAAAGCTGTCATTTGCTTGGCTAGGAGTTAATATTTTGCTATCTTCCTTTCTCGTCTTTGGATATTTGCGTTTTAACGTGAGTTTAACCATCATGCCGCAGGGTGTCAAAGCCGGGAAAACAAAGCTAGAACGCAGTAACATCACTTACTGCGGTTTGCCTTGGTATTAGCTTCGATTTTGTAGTTACTGCAATTTTGACACCCTCGTTTCTCAGAAACGGGACAATTTTGAACCGGGATACTTTGTCACAAGACAGAACAGATGTTACAAAGCCCATTTCAAGCCATACTCATTTTTGATCAATGTGTAGTTACTGCACTTTGCCTTTGGATGGCAGTATTCTATAGTTAAACATTAGATTACAATTTCTGTACCTGAAAATTTGTCACTCTAAACTACGCAAAAACCTGGTGACGCGTCTGTGCACGCGCAGTCCTCAAATCAAGCAATAGCAAAAGAAGAATTCGACCAATCATAGTGCTATGTTCTTCCCCAGTAAATGTTAGACCCAGTGACAGGCTGGCATGAAATGGGTTGCATAATACTTGAAGGAGGCCATAATAATTTTTGACTCATGGCTGAAGTTAAGTTTCTCCAGATCTCCCCAGGTTGGCAAAAAAAGCATCTCAAAATGCATCAGATTGATGCTTTAAAATATGGAATATTTAAATTTTTCTTCCGGGGGAGCATGCCCCCGGACCCTCCTAGAGGGGTAATATCGTTCTCACCTTTTTCACCCCTGACCCATTTTCATGCCTGACTTTGAAAATTATTAACAGCACAGGATGTGTAACCCGTAGGTAATGGTTTCACTGCATCCGAACTCAATCAGTTTGGCTTCCAGGGTTTCTGGGTTAATTAGCAGGTTTTCCAGCTTTATGTTTCAGTGGAACACTCCACGCTGGCAGCATATTTGAGCTGCAAATGTTGCCTGTCGCATTATAACCCGTGCCAAATTTTCACCATTGATGCCCGGGCAGCTCTTGTAAAAAGCCCTGCAAGGACTGACAGGGACGCTCTAAGACCATATTGTAGTGGTCAGCCTCATCCTGCCAGTCCAGAAGCTGTCCAGTCGGCTTGTACTCCAGCACATCTGTGCTGTCTGTTTTAAGAAAACTTTTTATTTGCAATCTTTTATTTTTTCATATACAATATAATTATTTTTGCTTTCAAACACATACCCCCTTTCCACCAGCACGAACCGGGTGCTAGTTCAGGGCTAGTGCTAGTGCCAGTTCGGAGTTGGTTCAACTGACGAGCCTTCTAAGAACCAGTTTGCCTTTCCACGGACTAGAGAGCAGCACAGAGCCAGGTCTTACGTCACTGTATACGTCTCATATTTCACAGCAAAGCTAGTGCCGCCGCGCCAAATACAATCACACCAGGCTCGTTTGAGATGCATCGGCTTCCCGCAGAGCGATCGGCACATGACATCAAAGCTCCGCGAGAGCGATCCAAAAGCACAAGGAGTCGTATGCTCTACAAACGCTCCCGCGGATTCGCGGCACCCGCCGAAACGGCCCCGTGTTGCTCCGATGCATCTCAAACAAGCCTTCTATCAACAATCGTAAATGTTTCACTACTGTTGACGCTCATGGCTTTACGAACCTACATCGGCATCCAAACACGGCTCGCCGTAATTTGTATATAGACGGAGATTAAAATCTAGCTGCATTAGCTCGATTAGCTGCTATTTCAAAATGGCGGTCACAAGTTTCTTGTTGGTCACGGTAACCCCGCCCCCAGCCCCTGACGCAAGTGGTTCTTACTTCTAGCCCAGCAATAGAGTGCCCCAGGGATGACGCGTTTCTGTAGGCCAACCCGGAAGTTAGCGGCGCATGGGTTCCCTCGGTTGAAAGCCTATTCATTTTTCCCATAGACTTTTGGAAAATCGCAGAAAATAAGCTCTGTGTTTAACAAAGGGTTATGACACTTACACGTTTTGTCTATCAAGATAATCTTTACAAGTTAACACAATATTTATAGATTTTGAAGCCTAAATAAAGTCGTCAGATATATAAAAGGCTAACAGTAGGCTATAAACGGACTACAGCACACCATGGTCGCGGATCAACGTCGTCACCACCAAGCTTCCTCACACTTCATTTAGAAAACAACTTTATTTAAAAACATGCTTGCTGATTATGATCTACACTGTGTATGAATACTTATCCACTTTTTCATGAGAAATGCTGTCCAAATGTCCCGTTTGTCATGATGACGTCTAAAGTCCCCGCCAAAGGAAGTAGTCCCTTTTAGCAATTTTTTAGCAACCGCCGATTTTAAGACACAGTAAAAGTTTAAAAAACCACAAGCGGGTTATAACTGGTGTGTTTTATGTCATAGATCAAAACGTGAAAGTATTTAGAGGCTTATTATAAGGACACAGACCTTATTTCAGGCGATTTAGCAAAAACCCATTCAAAAAACCCATAGACTTTATGGCGTTGGAACCGGAAGTCCTAAAATGCTAACTTGCTTCCGGATTTTGCCTACAAAAACGCGTCATCCCTGGGGCACTCTATGTTTTGGTGCTACTTACGAACCACTTTTCCTGGTTCGGAGCTGGTGGTGCTTTGTGTGTCGAAAGACAAAGAACTGATTTGAAACTTGGCTCTGGCTCCGAACCAGCACTCAAACTGCCTTGGTGGAAAATATCTGTCTATCAATCGAAAATTCAAAAAAAAAAAAAACCCTGTAAACTTTTAATAAGCTAGTTAATAAGCTGGTGTGTGGTGGCCGTTCTGGCGCAATATGGATCCCGTCTATTAATTTAACGGTATTCACTTAACTGACAAGTGACTGTAAAAAAGACAGAAAACTATTGTTCCTGTAAATACTAGACTGGGTACATCTACTGGAAAAAAGACAGTCAGCTAATTACATGACAATTTAATAAGTTTCATATAAAAGCGCCAGATTTAGAGGAAAACGAACAGTTCTCTCAGACTGCCCTGTTAGTAATAGCCTATTATTAGATTTTATTTATTTTCTTCATATATTTACCTATATTTAATTGATATTCGTAGCTGTTTACATTTTAAACATAACTTATAAAAGAAATGTGTCCATTTGTTAAGTACTTACCTCAGGAAAACGCACAGCTGGCATTTAGCGATCGACTCGGCAGGGACGTCCGTTATGCGCACACTCGACACAAACCTCAGTTTATTTGCCAGGTTGTTGTGTGGGCTTTGCATGCGAGTAACAATTTAAATTTTGTGAGGTGTAAGCAAAGTTATATATATATTTTATAATTTAAATATTACATTTTTATCAGCACACTATTACACTGGCATTAAAAAATTGCCTATTAAAATTTTGGTAACACTTTCTATGAAGACCATGCTTATAAATAAGTATAAATGGGGCTATAATTCATTTTAAGTATTACTATTCTATAAATATATTTATAAAGACTCATTAAGACCTATACTTCATTATAAGAACAATTATATTATATTAACATTTATGGTAATTTATATTATTTTCATAATTAGTTATAAGCCATGCATTTACTTTTTTCAAATTGCATGTTTATAATCTATTATACACTGATTTATATTTTATCACATATAAAACACTTTACCAATTAGTTATTAATAATTGTGTCATGAATTAGAGGTCATGAATGGTAATTTTGGTTTGTTAAAATCTATATCTCCTCAGACATATGGTATTGCTTACAGCAGTTTGGAATTATACTTCAAAAAATGTTTTTTTCCCCCCAATACTTTATTACAGAAATTATTGTTCATCAGTTACACTTAAAAGTAAACAACTTAAAATGTATAATGAGCACATCTTCATGATTTCTTTAACGTTTAAGGAAATTGCATCCTGTGCTTTCATTTTACTTAAAGCCATAAATGATGCATTTCTAGAGATTAGTAACTGTATTATTACTCATATGTATTATTACTCATACCCATATTTGACAGAAATAAATCTGAATTACCAAAAAGTCATTGTAACTATAACATAACATTATAGCAATGCAGGTTCCATCTTTATAAATACATTCACAGAACTATAGTGATTAATTAATACTTATAAATCACTATATGGATTATGAACACGCGCATTATAAAAAGAAAATGCATGACTTCTAAGTAATTATAAAAATAATATAAATATAACTATAACCGTTCGCAATGCATTATAGGTCTTAATGAGTGTTTATAAATGTTTATAAAATAGTAATACATACTTATAAATAAGTGTAAATGGTGCTATAATTCATTATATGCATGGTTTTCATAGAAAGTGTTACCAAAAATCTTTTTTTTGGAATATACTATCAGAGAAAATACTTACATAAATATTGCTCTGGTCTCTCACGAAGAACTCATTTTACATCCTTCCATCCATATTTATTTTTTTTTTTTTTTTACTTTTAAACATCCAGCATGTGTATAGCTTATATATGTGAAATTTTTATTATTATTTTTTTTTATTTTAAAATGAGAGAAATGAGAATGCAGATTAATGATTTAAAAAAAGCCTACCCCTAGGAGATACAAAAAAAAAAAAAAAAGCATGATAATGATATTATAATATAAATATTTTGCTGTATACCAACATTTTAGACACTACCCAAAAAAGTTCTGCAACCTTAAAGAGTAAGACAGATTGTAGTGTAATAAAAGACTGGTTAAATACATAGGAGTAGAGATGACAAAATTGGTGGTATATGCTAATTTTCTAGCAGCTGCATTTTGGACTAATTGTAGCTTGTTTATTGAGGATGTAGGACAACCAGCTAGTAATCCATTACAGTAATCTAGTCGAGATGTCATGAATGCATGAACTAACTTTTCTGCATCAGAAACAGATAACATAAATATAAAATCACTTGCCTCTTTATTCGGTACACCTTGCTAGTACGGGGTTGGACTCCCTTTTTTGTCTTCAGAAGTTCCTTAATATTTGATAGCATATATTTAACAAGGTGATGGAAACTTTCCTCTGATATTTTCATCATTTTTTGATCATTTCATTCATTTATTATTAAAGGTCAGTAAAAAATTATCAGCCAAACAACCAAAACATAAAAGTTATAGATAAATGAAATGTGCATTTTAGTCACGTAGATATTGTTTTGTGCCATCCTAAAATACCAAGCCATTTAAAACTCCAAACAAACAAAATGTGGTCTGCATCAGGACACACCAAGCTGTCGGTCAGCCATTGGACAATGTTGGGCCTCTTTTGAGTGTCGGCCAGCTTAGTTTTCCCAGTGTGTTCCACACCAGACGGCGTCTGGTTTTTTGGGGGGGCCAATTCAGCATTTTAAATCCACGTTGGGCTGTCGGTGAGAGAGAACTCTGATTGTCTGTTCAGATTAGCAAACGAGTTCATGCATGAGAATAAAAGAGAAAGTGATGAAAGCGTGCAAAGAAGTCAAGATAATAATAACATGACCCAACTGGATTGAATAAAAGTGATCAGTGCGATTTGATATTCTAAATGTAAGCAAGCGCTGCTTTGTTTACAGTTTGTGTATCAGCAGTCTAAGTTTCGGTTTCCCATTTTGAATGACGAAAATAGACTATTGAAAATAGACTATTGAAACCTGCTGACAGACATTTACTAGCATGTAGGCTCACAACGCACACGCTAGTTGACAGTAGAGCTGAGCGATTAATCGAAAAAAGATCACGATCTTGATTCAAACACCCACATGATCTTATTTTATTAATGACAACGTCTTTTAAACCATTGATAAAATCACACTGAATCATTCAAATCTGTGTTTGTGCTGCTGCGCAGAGCCAGCAAGAAAGAAGCAAATTAGTATCAAATTCCAAGGGGCATGCACCGCACACAGAACGTAGTTATTTTGTCCAAAAAAACTATTCCACATGGGCGGGAGTTAAAGAACAAAAAAAGATCAGGTATTCAATTATTTCATCCGGGGGGTGACAAAAGTACCTGATGCAAATGAAGAGTATTGAAGAAACAGGATAGAATTTTACAAGCCCAGAATATCTAAAAATAAGTGAAACTGACGGGCGCTGAGATAATCTGCTTACCATTCCAGAAGGCGATCTGATTCAGATGAAGTAAAGGTAACAGACATTTGTTGGTCCTAAAGTCAGTGAGTAACACAAATGATGATTTTTAACGTCAAAACTGTTGCATTCTAATCCAATATGTATGTCAAGGAACTTCATTATGTATGAAAAAACTGATCTGTTCCAAATTAAACAAAAACTGCGGCTCGTGAACATATAAATGACAGAAAAAAGTTTAAAGGGATAGTTCGCCCAGAAATGAAAATGTGATGTTTATCTGCTTTCCCCCAGGGCGTCCAAGATGTAGGTGACTTTGTTTCTTCAGTAGAACACAAATGATGATTTTTAACTCAAAAACGTTGCCGTCTGTCAGTCATATAATGTATGTCAATGGGAACTTCGTCTATAAGAGTAAAAAAAACATGACAGACGAATCCAAATTAAACCCTGCGGCTCGTGACGACACATTGATGTCCTAAGACATGAAATGATCGGTTTGTGCGAGAAACCGAACCGTATTTATATCGTTTTTACCTCTAAAACACCACTATGTCCAATTGCCTTACACATCGGTGTGTGACGTCTGAATGCACTTTGATGACAGAAGTGATGTCTCGCACATATATGTTAATGCATTATACGACTGACAGACCACAACGGTTGGAGTTAAAAATCATCATTTGTGTTCTACTGAAGAAAAAAAAAAAAAGTCACCTACGTCTTGGATGCCTTGGGGGTAAGCAGATAAACATCACATTTTCATTTTTGGGTGAACTATCCCTTTAAAGTTACGATGTAAACTCTTATCTACGATAGCAAAATAGTGCAAACTACCTTTTGAAAGGAACTTGGCGCTTCAAATGATGGTTGAATCAATTATATCTTATGCCACTAGGTGGCAACAAGTGACTGTTAAAAATGTATTTGTCATTGAATCATTCATTCAAAAGATGTTCAAAAATACTGATTCATCCAGTAATGAAAAAAGTATTTATTAATGAGTCATTGAATTATTTCAAACCCATAAAATTTATATATATATATATATATATATATAAAAGGGCTGTCAAACGATTAATCGCGATTAATCGCATACAAAATAAAAGTTTGAGTTTGCATAATATATGTGTGAGTAATGTGTGTAAATAATATGTTATATATAAATACACACAAATTAATGTATATATTTAAGAGAAATATGTTATGTACAAAAAGATGTATTTATATATAATATAAATTATATAAAAATATAAATAAATACATATACTTCTAAATATTTCTCAAATATATACATGGATGTGTTTGTATTTATATATACATAATATTACACACAGTACACCCACATATAATAGGCAAACTCAAACTTTTATTTTGTATGCGATTAATCGTGATTAATCGTTTGACAGCCCTAATATATATATATATATTATATATATTTTTTTTTCCTTCCAAGCAATTAATTTGTAAGACCTCTAGTAAATTACATGTTATTTTGTTTAGTTTTACATTCAGAATCATGGGAGAATCACAATCTCTATTTGAAGAAATTGTGATTCTCATTTTATCCAGAATCTTGCAGCTCTCGGCCTTCGGTCCTTTTGGTGTGTTCAAGTGCAGCTTTTTGGCCAAGATGAAGCCAATGAGAAGCAACAGCTTTTGTTGCGCTAGTTCTTTGATGTTGGTTTGATGTGTCCCCAGACACATATGATCACAAAAGCATTTTTTATTACACTGATCCAAATTATTTTCCTTCTTCCAGAACGAATGCACAAATGACTTCAAAATTGCTCCTATTCTAAGCATCTTGCAATGGTGAGGAACACTGCGATGTATTTCCACAACGCATTGACGCACAATGACGCTTCAGGTCTCTTTTATACGTGAAAGTCTCTTCACACTGAGGGCAGGTGAAAGGCCTCTCTCCGGTGTGAACTCTCATGTGAGTCTGAAGGTTTCCATTGAGCGTGAAGCTTTTTCCACACTGAGGGCAGGTGAACGGCTTCTCTCCAGTGTGAACTCTCAAGTGAGTCTGAAGGTTTCCCTTCAGTGTAAAACCCTTTCCACACTGATAGCACATGAACGGCTTCTCTCCCGTGTGACTGATCACGTGATTCTCAAGGTGTTTCCTGTCTGTGAAAGTCGTTCCACACTGATGGCATGTGAAACAGTTCTCTCTCGAGTGAAGCCTCATGTGCTGTTTAAGGCTTACTTTGTGACTCAAACTCTTTCCACACTGATCACATTTAAACGGCTTCTCTCCAGTGTGAATGTTCTGGTGATACCTTAAGTTTAGCTCTGTTGTGAAGCTCTTTCCACACATTTTGCAGGAGTAAGGCTTCTCTCCACTGTGAAGTCTCATGTGCCTGTTAAAGCTTCCCGTTTGCGTGAAACCTTTTCCGCACTTAGGGCAGGTGTAAGGCTTCTCTCGGTTATGAACGATCATGTGGTTTTTCAGGCTTCCTTTTTTCTTGAAACTCCTTCCACACTGCTGGCAGGTTAAGTCAATTTGTGTTTTTTTAGCTCTTTTCCGTGAGGAAGTCTTTTCAGTCTGTGAACAGCTAAAAGATTTGTCTTCAGTTGTGAAATCATTATGTTCCTCATACTGATCCTTTTCATTCAATACTTCATTCTCCTCTTTCAGCGCTGCCAGGTCTAAGGTGAAAAGAGATTAATACAAGTTAACAATGGGACCAAACAACAGACACTAAACATTTACTGAAAGAGTTGTTACCTGTAATCTCAGAACCTCTTCACAATATGGTTTACTCTTTACTTTGCTTAGGACACATCCCAAATACTTTATAAGCTGGCAGTTATTAAAACCTATCTAAACCTACAGTTTGACCAATAAGAACTGATTAATTATAGACAGACTTTAAACTGCAATTTATGTCTAAAATATCAGAAAAACATTGGCATCTCACCTCAGCATATAGACTACTTGCCTCACAGACATGAGATATACTTACAGTACAGTCCAAAAGTTTGGAACCACTAAGATTTTTAATGTTTTTAAAAGAAGTTTCGTCTGCTCACCAAGGCTACATTTATTTAATTAAAAATACAGTAAAAACAGTAATATTGTGAAATATTATTACAATTTAAAATAACTGTTTTCTATTTGAATATATTTCACAAAGTAATTTTCCTGTGATGGCAAAGCTGAATTTTCAGCATCATTACTCCAGTCTTCAGTGTCACATGATCCTTCAGAAATCATTCTAATATGCTGATCTGCTGCTCAAGAAACATTTAATGTGTACAATTGTACAAAATATTTGTGTACAATATTTTTTTTAGGATTATTTGATGAATAGAAAGTTCAAAAGAACAGTGTTTATCTGAAATCTAATCTTTTGTAACATTATAAATGTCTTTACTGCCACTTTTGATTGATTTAATGCATCCTTGCTGAATAAAGTATTCATTCTTTATTTCTTTTCAAAAAATAAAATAAAATTCTTACTGACCCCAACTTTTGAACGGTAGTGTATAATGCTACAGAAGCTTTGTATTTCAGATAACACTGTTCTTTTGAACTTTCTATTCATAAAGGAATCCTGAAAAATTGTACACAACTGTTTTCAACATTGAAAATAATCATAAATGTTTATTGAGCAGCAGATCAGCATATTAGAATGATTTCTGAAGGATCATGTGACACTGAAGACTGGAGTAACGATGCTGAAAATTCAGCTTTGCATCACAGGAATAAATTACTTTGTCAAATATATTTAAATAGTACATAGTTATTTTAAATTGTAATAATATTTCACAATATTACTGTTTTTTACTGTATTTTTAATTAAATAAATGTAGCCTTGGTGAGCAGACGAAACTTCTTTTAAAAACATTAAAAATCTTAGTGGTTCCAAACTTTTGGACTGTACTGTAATATATGAATTTCATATAAACGGCATTATTAAAAAAAAAAAAAAAAAAGAGTTTCCGCCAAAATCAGTATTGTATCTGGTAGGTATTGAAAAGTAATTTATTAATTTTGCACAAAATGTGATATCCGTCATGTTAGGGGGCATTCACACCAGACACGAATTGCACTTATTCGCGTGTAGTTGGACGCTTGAACATTTTGAGTTTATTCGATTCATGTGCGCGTGAAATTCACTTCACAACAGACGTGAATTCGTGTCTTGAAAGGGGCTCTCCCTCTCCTTTAAATATGTGTCCCAAACTCTTCCACACTCTTCCTTTGAATAAATACACAACTCATCAGCGAGAAAGTAGTTGTAAAATACGGCGAATAAGCTCAACTTGCCGGCTTTAGTTAGCTTGTAGTCTCAATATTTATATAGCCTATAGCTCAAATTGAGTAAACTCCTCACTGACTTTCTTCCAAGCAAGATCCTTTTTATTCCTGTTTAAATAAAAGTATGAAGATGTATCGGACAGCGACGATGATTTTGTCCTCCGTCACTACTAGAGCGAGCTCCTGATTGGTTAGCGCGGCATGAATTTTCACCAAAGTTCAGATTTTTCAACTTGCACGATTCGCCCGAAACACTCAATTTGCGCGAATCGCACCGCAGGATGTCTATTCGCGTCTTTGCATTGACTTAACATGTGAATCACTCGCGCTTAAAGCTTCATTCACATCTGGTGTGAACGCACCATTATTCTGTCATGTTTTCTGCCGCGTTTTAGAAATATATCCGCTCAACCAATCACAGCGCACCATTCCACGCACTAAACAGTAATGGCGGCACTCCGAATACAGCCGGCTTCCTGGTTTTCCTTATCTACTTTGTGATCAACAAAAACAGAAAAATTAATACTACTTTGAATACGGCATCTTTAGTTTCTCTTTGAATACAGTGGTTTCTGCGGTGGGGAAGAAACGTAAGTCATAGAAATGTAACCATTTACGTGAGGAGATTAAGAGGATGAGGCACTCTGTCAAGCTGTTGCTTGTTCTACAACAGCATCAAACTTCTGTAATACTCCACAAAACTGAATCATGGACAGTTTTTAAAAACCATTTTTAATACCAATGTACTCGGCAAATGTGTATTTTAACCATGCGGTGGCACCAGATACTCTTTAATCGGTAATGACAAACAGAGACATAATTCATTTATAACATTAACAAGATGACCCGTTGAATTTATTTTGGGAGCGACGACTGAATGTATTTTTAGTCAAATGCCTGTATATAAGATTAGTATTGACAAAGTTCAGACGCTGTCATATATGTGAATCAACTTACTTTGTTGTGCATATAAATAACTTATATATTGATGGATTAATTGCATTTTGAAAAGAAAAAAAATGTCATGGATTTATTGCATTTTGGGGGGGGAAATAATCCATTTTTATAATAAACCTTTTAAAATCAAAATGTAGATTTGAATTTTTAATTTTTTGAATTTTTAATATTTTTATAACCAAAAGATGCTATGTGAAAGTCAGAAACAGAAAATAGTGGTTTTCATCTTGCATCTTTCATCTTTCTTGGTAAAGAAAACACATTTTTACTCAAATTAATCAAAATGGAGTTATTAGCGTTTTGGAACCAAACTCTTCCATTCATATCTATATATATATATATATATATATATATATATATATATATTTAAATATAAATTTAATAATATATTCATTAAATTAATATACACGTGATTAGTCAACTTAAATGAAGGACTACTAATCGACTAGAAAAATCTTTAGTCAGGGGGCAGCCCTATTTTACATGTAATGTTACTTTTTTGCATTTTATTTTCAAATCACTTTTTCAGGACTTCTCAAATAAAATTTAAAGATTTTTAAATAAAAATAGTTCTAAGCACATTGTTTTATGATCTAATAATTCATGAATAAATATGTTTATATTACAGACTGTTTTTATCCATTTATTTTGGATTCATTGTCAGTACTGGCTCGCCGTTCACATAGGTAGATTGTGGATGACTGTGTTTGTCCACCACAACCAAAGACCCTTTCTGACCCAGAAAAGACCCTGTTAGGACACCCATTCTTCAACAATATCATTTATTTTATTAAAGATTAAATGACTGAGTTCAGTTTTGAGAATGAAACCAACCTGTTTGTTCCTCAGTTTCTTCATGTTTCACACTGAAAGTTTCTTCAATCTTCACGTCTTCACTCTCCACTTTAATAAATGCCATCTTTCTTTGTTCCTCAGTCTCTTCTTGTTTCACACTGAATGTTTCTTCAATCTTCATTTCTTCACTCTCTTCTTTAATAAACTCCTTCTTTGTTTGTTCCTCAGTTTCTTCTGGTTTCACTGTGAATGTTTCTTCAATCCTAAAGTCTTCACTCTCCTCTTTAATAAACGCCATCTTTATAACAGTATGTTGAGGGTGGGAATAATTAACAGAAAGAAAAATAAATCCAAATGAAATCTCTGGTTGCGTCTCAATCAGCTCCTTATTTCAGTAGTTCAGCGCACTAGTAAGAGAGACTTGGGTAAAGTTGGTTTTATATTCGCACGTCCGGGCATCCGTATTCAATAGCCTTATTAATCACACTACATTGGACATTCACAAGTAAATATGCCATTAAAACAATACTTACCTATTTTGATCGACTGTGAAAAATGTTGTAAGTTGACAATCATTGGTTGTCAATATCATGTCGCTGCTTAAAATTCGCAAACATTAATTTATTGCACATTTATTGGAAAGTCTGAATTTATCAGAAGTCCGAATGTGCAAATATAAAACCAACTTTACCCAAGTGTAAGAGAGTCAGTCAGAGTTAACCTGTTACATGATTAGCCTAAAAGTCATAAAAACACTCAAAACTAGCACTATAAATTAATAAACGCAAACTATAAAACATTTCATATTTTGTATTTAAATTAGATATTTAATTATTTGTAGATTACATATAAAAATGTAAAAGTTGACAATGTTTGTTGTTCTTGTTGTATTTACACTATTTTGACCTTCGAATCACTGAATCATTTTGCAAAGCATTTGATTCAATTGACTCGCAGTTTCGAAAAGCTGTTTTTCTCATCACTCCTCGCCAGTGACCGAATTCGTGGTTATGACAAACGGATTCATGTTACAGGAGCGAAATCAGACGCACCGTTTCTGACTCAGGTGTGGATGCGATTTACTCACACAAAATAACGTGCGTTGGTGTTAGATAATGCATTACAATATTTAAACTCAGTAATAACGTATTCCTTTTACAGCTCTTGTTAAAACTATTAAATTACCTTAATGTTTGCTTTAATTTAAACACTTTAAATGCTCAAAAACACGAACCTTTTTTCAGCCGAAACACAACAGATGCAGAAGCGCGGCGCCGCCGTATGACGTCAGAACACGAGACCAAAATAAAAGCCCCGTGGTGATTCCCTTACTAAATCAACGAGTGAATCTCTGAACTGGTGAGTGGAGGCAGTGCTAATTTGCATATTCATTAGAACTGCATATAATAAATGAAGCAATGGTTTGGAGTTACATTCAAGCTATTTTAGGACATGAAGAATTTTTTTTTTTTTAATATTTTATTTTGGTGATCAAAGATGATTTTTAAAGGATTAGTTCACTTTCAAATTAAACTTTCTTGATAAAAAAAGATAAATTCAATAGCAATATTTGTATCAGTGATACTGGCCTTCTAAAAAGATGCCATTAAGCAATGACAAAACAATAATTTGGATGTTGCAATTGTGATTAATTACAGAAAAAATTGTGATTTTATTGACAGCACTAATAAAATATATATTAAAAACTTTAACATTAGGTGTGATTAATTAAAGAAAAATTGTCAATTAATTAGTTAATTTTTTTAAATCCATTGCATTTGACAAAGGTTTTTTAAAATATGAATAATTATAATAAATTCATGACATCTGGAAGATCTGTTTGCCTGTTAAGCAGAAAGAATCTCATATTAGATTTGCTACAAACACTTTCATTAGTAGTTACTTTCAACACACAATTAGACATGTATTTAAATGTTTTCTGTACTCCGAATACCTCTGTGTTTTATTATTTGTCTTTTTTTGTGTACATTTCCATGCACATTACAGCATGTGTACATGACTTTTATTTTGGTCTGGTGGTGTGATGCAATAAGGCTGCGATGCTCGCCTGCATCTGTTGTGGTTCGACTGAAGAAAGGTTAGTGTTTTAAACCATTTAAAGCGTTATAAATCGATGCAAACCGTTCAGTCTATTCTACAGTTTTTGCAAGCGAACTAAAGGTAATTATTACTTAATGCAACATTGTAATGCTTTATCTAACGTTGATGCACGTTAATTATTTTGAGTAAAGCTCATGCATACATGAGGAACACACAAGGTGCGTCTCGTTTTGCTCCATTTATGTGAATCAGTTTATCGTAAACACGAATTCAGTCCGTTGTAAATGATGATGAGAGAAACTGAGCTTCTCAAATCTCCAGTGACCGCGCGCTTAAGTCACCTGCTGGTCAAAACAGTGTACATACAACAACAAACACACGTGATGAGAACTTTACAAACCAACTGCTGATGTTTTCATGAAAGTGCAGTCTATTAAATATAATCTATAAATCATAATATAAGGGTTTTATATTTTTTAGTCTAATTAGGTGATTTAAGTCTATTAACTCTCACTCTGACTCTCTAGAGCAGATTGAACACACCCAGAGATTTAGTGTGGATTTATTTTTCTTTCTGTTAATTATTCTCTTCTTAAACAGGACAAACACAAAGAAAAATTCCTGGTGAAACGACTAAGATCCACGTGACACATTATTATAAAGATGGAGTTTATTAAAGAGGAGAGTGAAGAAATGAAGATTGAAGAAACAATCAATGTGAAACAAGAAGACACTGAAGAACAAACAGGTCAGTTTCATTCTCAAAGCTGAAATCAGTAATTTGATTCTTATTAAAATATCCAGCTCTACAGAAATTAATGATATTTTTGAACAATATCTACTGAGTGTCCTAATTAAAGTGGTTTTATTTGACACAGAGCTGGTCTGACATGTTGAGATCACATGACCAGACAAATACTAATGCTGCCTTCAACCTGAAAAATTTTTACTTCCACATTAGACAACATATATTCGTTTAGGAAAAATAATACAGAAGTAGCCCAAACAAAACAAGACTTTTGTATAACATTATACCTAGTATGAAAAAAAACATTGATTTTTGTCACTACTATTGAGGGGAAGTGATGACAAAATTTTCATTTTTGGATGAAAAATCCTTGAAGGATGAAGCTCTATCTCAGCTAATGTTATAAACTATATAGGGACTGATATTACTTGCACATTACTATAATATTAAAAGGTTAGTTCACCCAAAAATGAAAATTCTGTCATTTATTACTCGCCCTCATTTCGTTCCACACCCGTAAGACCTTCGTTAATCTTCAGAACACAAATTAAGATATTTTAGTTGAAATCCGATGGCTCAGTGAGGCTTGCATAGGGAGCCAATGACATTTCATCTCTCAAGATCCATAAAGATACTACAAACATATTTAAATCAGTTTATGTGAGTACAGTGGTTCAATATTAATATAATAAAGTGACGAGAATATTTTTGGTGCGCCAAAAATAACAAAATAACGACTTATTTAGTGATGGTCAATTTCAAAACAATGCTTCAGGAAGCATCGGATCATTATGTGTCGAATCAGCAGCTGTTTGGAGTGCCAAAGTCACGTGATTTCAGCTGTTCGGCAGTTTGATACGTGATTTGAATCATGATTCGACATGCTGATTTATAACGCTCGAAGTTATACAACTTTTATGTCCTATATTTATCCACTTAAATGCATGTGCCCACTGTGACAGTGGTAACGTTATCGGCCTCTAATCGGTTTTGATGTCTGTTGCCATTAAACTTAATTTTTTCTTTATATGCCTTAGACCTGCTGGCACTGAAAGAGGAGAGTCAAGAAATCAATGAAATTGAAGAAAAGAAACATCCTGATTTCATAACTGGAGAAAAATCTTTCAGTTGCTCAGAGACTGAAAAGACTTCCACACAAAAAAGAGCTCAAAAGACCGCAGCTAGAAGACTAATCATCTGCGAACAGTGTGGAAAGAGTTTCAAAAAAACTGGAAATCTTAAAATCCACATGAGAATTCACACCGGAGAGAAGCCTTACACCTGCCAACAGTGTGGAAAGAGTTTCGATCAACATGGAAACCTCAAAGTCCACATGAGAATTCACACTGGAGAGAAGCCGTTCGCATGTAATCAGTGTGGAAAGAGTTTCACACATAAAGGACCCTTCATGCTCACATGAGTCTTCATACTGGAGAGAGCCCTTACACCTGCGAAGTGTGTGGAAAGACTTTGGTTCGCAAAGAAAATCTAATGGCTCACATGAGAGTTCACACTGGAGAGAAGCCTTTCTCGTGTGGGGAGTGTGGAAGATGTTTCGCACGTAAAGAAACTCTTACTCAGCACACGATAATTCACTTAAGGCAGAACTTTATTTGTCAACAGTGTGGACTGAGTTTTACAGACAAGAAACACCTCAAGAGCCACGTAATAACTCACATCGGACAGAAGTCTTTTATGTGCCATCACTGTGGAAAGACTTGCTCGAACACAGCAAACCTCAAGTCTCACATGATAATTCACACTGGAGAGAAGCCTTACTCCTGCCAACAGTGTGGAAAGAGCTTCCCACGAAAAGAAAGTCTTAAGGGTCACATGAGACTTCACACTGGAGAGAGGCCTTACTCCTGCCCTCAGTGTGGAAAGAGCTTCACACATAAAGGAACCCGTTATACCCACATGAGAACTCACTGGAGAGAGGCCTTACCTGTAGTGTGAGGAGACTTTCACATATCAAATAGATCTGAAAAATAAGAGCTTTCTGAGCTTTTGATGTTTTGTATTGAATTTCTTTGTAATTGGCATGACATATTTACATGACTAATTATAAATAGTTAGGGCCTGAGGACCAATGGTTTGAGGACCCTATTGTAATTGCTCAGTCAATTCTTCTTCTGTGAAATGAATCGCATTTTTGAGGGCCTAAACATGCTCAAACTCATGAAACTTAGAAATGGTGAAAATTTACATCTGATGTGGGTTTCAGAATTAAATGCAGCAAAATGGCTCAATAGCACCACCTACAATATTTCAGTTAAGCGCCCTTCGCTCTATGTTTCACGTACAGTTATGAAATTCGGTATACACATGTAACTTTTCTTTGCAAAATATTTGCAGTTTTTGCCATTTCCAGACGTTGTATTTTAACAGACTCCTTCTAAAGCTTTAATCAGATCAACATCATATTTGGTCAGTCTTATCTTAAGGCCTTAGCGATTTTAAATTGTGAAGATCTTAAAGGTGCACTAGAACGTTTTTTCACAAGATGTAATATAAGTCTAAGGTGTCTCCTGAATGTGTCTGTGAAGTTTCAGCTCAAAATACCCCTTAGATTTTTTTAATTCATTTTTTAACTGCCTATTTTGGGGCATCATTATAAATGAGTCGATTTAGGCTGCGGCCCCTTTAAATGCTCGTGCTCCCCACCCCCCAAGCTTGCGACTGCCTTAAACTATGCATAAACAAAGTTCACACAGCTAATATAAAAATGGATCTTTACAAAGTGTTCGTCATGCAGCATGTCTAATTGCGTAAGTATAGTATTTATTTGGATGTTTACATTTGATTCTGAATGAGTTTGATAGTGCTCCGTGACTAAAGCTAACATTACACACTGTTGGAGGGATTTATAAAGAATGAAGTTGTGTTTATGAATTATACAGACTGCGTGAATAAAGTAAGAAACGATGGTAACTTTAACCACATTTAACAGTACATTAGCAACATGCTAACGAAACATTTAGAAAGACAATTTACAAATATCACTAAAAATATCATAATATCATGGATGTAGGTATGCAGTGTCCGATCTGCCCCAAACGTCACGTGTGTCCTGGCCTGAAGACATCTACTTGACAATATTCAGTTAGTCATAGCGCCACCTGATGCCAACAGGAAATGGCATGTAATTCACTCCCAGAAACACATTTAAATATGCCACGAAGTACCAAATATGCAAGAAACACGTTAAATAATGCAACACTTGGCTAGGTGCTAATGTTTGTGATTAATGCCACCAAACAAGAAGTTGTTGTTACTCAGGCATACCATGTACGATCTGCTCCAAACTTCATGTTTGATAATAGTCCTGGGCTGCGTTCCAGTTTGTTTTTTTATGACCTTCCCTTGCTAACTTCCCTCAGTCTCGTGACTCGGATGTACATCGAGTGCCCACTACTGGCGGAACTTTTGCAATGGGCTGAATTGGAACATCCTAAGCCCTTGATCACTTGGAATCTGCTATGAGTTGATTTATTATTTAATTTTTACCCCTTACAAAATTGTTTAATGCAGCATTCTATATGTATGTGTATTTTAAATATTAAAAAAATAATTATTATATCATAGAGTTGTTTGTGGTGGGGTAATTCAATGTAATATGCGGTGGCGTCACAATCGTGTTGCATTGTGGGTTATGGAGCTGCCTGAAGTGTACATATGAAGTAGACTCGCTCCCTCGGTCAAAAATTGAAGGGAGCGAGGGTCTGTCCATATAAACTTCCCTCGTCCACTTCACGAAGTGGAACACACTTCAGAATGGCAGCAGGGATTCTCCCGAGGGGAAGTGTGTAGGGAAGTTAGAGAATGCGTGTCTAAAACTGGAGTGGAACGCAGCCCTGGCCTGAAGACGTCTACATGGCAATATTCAGTTACAGTCAAAGCACCACCTGTTGGCAGCAGGAAGTGTGACACTTTGAAATGTCTTTACCATAATTCTCATGTAGTTACTCGCTTCCATGCATGTCGCCCAATGTTCACTGTTTTCCTGCAGCATTTAATTACATCTGAATTTATCCTGACTCTCTGAAATTATTAACTCTAATAGATTACTTTGTATCTATTGTTGCCACATATTGGCATTCAGGTTAGTAATGTGCTAAAGTCCAGTTTTAATTGGAGCATTGGGGCACCCCAACTGAGATTTTAGAGCTCTGACTAAAGCTTGTCAACAGTTCAAGTGTACTTAGACTTAAAAGGCTAAAAAGGGAACTTCCATTTTAGGACAACTGAATGTTGATCGACCAACCTAAATGGGTTGAGCCTTACCTCTGTTTATTATAATGTTATTCTAGATCAGTGTTTTTAACTGGTGGTTTTGATTGGGTTGCGGAGTGTGCAGTTAAAAGGCAGGTACACACCAAACTGATGCCGATGATCTAGTGGCGATAAAAGCAGACTGCGGGGTTTGCTCACGTCGGTAGCATCTCTGTCCAAAGTTGCCCTGACACACCAAACCGACAGCCAAGTAGCACGTCCGTTCTGCACCTGCACCTTCACTTTGTTTTAACACTTAACACTTTCAGTTAACACTTTCAAAGCCCAAAAAGCTACTAAAGATGTATTAAAAACAGTTCATGGGACTACAATGTTTCAACCTTAATATTATGAAGCGTGGAGAATACTTTTTGTATATGTCTATTTAAATGTTTTAAACTGTGTATGATATGATAGGCTACATATTTCTCTGTATCAGTTACTCTTGAAGACTACATTTATGCAGGCATATTCTTTATAATTTGTTTAGATTTACATACTAAAAGTTTTTCTTTCGTGTTCTCTAATCATTCGTGGAAAAAGAGATGACTCTTATTTGAGGTTGTGGTTGTCCTGACATTACTCAGCCTGAGTTTCTCTGAAAAATAACAACATATATAGCAAAAACAGCAATTAACCGTAAACCACTTGTGTGACTGTGGTAAACCCACAGCTTCTGCACCTGGATTCAAGCAGCTGCATAGCTTGTTCGTGGTAATGGCAAAAAACTATTTTTAGCAGTGAACAGCAGCACACTCGCACACAAACACAAAAGGATTTATGCTCTTCAGTTGGTAACTGACAGTGAAAGCCCTGCACAATTAATTCCATATTGCAACTTATTTCTTTATTACATGTTTGTTTGTTTTTAGATGTCTTTGGGCCTATGAAATGTTATTGAAAAAAAGATTATTTTTAATAATATTATTTTTTACTTGGATGTTTTGGAAATGTATCAACTGAAAATTAACCCCTAAGGGATGGTTTATGGTCTGTGACTTTTGCACACGTCACTCAAAAACAGAAGTGGGAGGCAAGACTCACATGAGTTGTGAGTGTAGTTGAGCTGTTGTGTGTTTGTGTCTCTGTGTTCATGTAGTAAAATGGCAGAAGCCAGAATTTCTCAGGAGGAGTTCATGTGTTCAGTGTGTCTGGATCTCCTGAAGGATCCAGTGGCCATTCCCTGTGGACACAGTTACTGTAAGATCTGTATTACAGGCTGCTGGGATCAGGAGGATCAGAAGAGAGTCTACAGCTGCCCTCGGTGCAGAGAGACCTTCAGTCCAAGACCTGCTTTAGGTAAAAACACCATTCTGGCTGAAATGGTGGAGAAACTGAAGAAGACTACACTTCCTGCTGACTGTTACGCTGGAGCTGGAGATGTGCAGTGTGACGCCTGTACTGGAAGAAAACACAAAGCCGTCAAGTCCTGTCTGGTGTGTCTGGAGTCTTACTGTCAAACTCATTTTGACCATCATGAGGAATTTCACTCACGTAAGCCACATAAAGTGACTGAAGCCACTGGACGACTGCAGGAGATGATCTGCCACCAACATGATAAACTCCTTGAGATTTTCTGCCGCACCGATCAGAAGTATTTATGTGTGTTTTGTATGATGGATGAACATAAAAACCACGACACTGTATTAGCTGCAGCACAGAGGACAGAGAAACAGGTATGAACATTAAACTGGACACTGAAATAATGTTTATATTGGCACCCACATGATCAGGTAAAATCATTCACACTGCAGACCTCACAGAAGTGAACAGTAGCTGCAAGTGGACTTTAACTGCTGAGCTTGTTTATGCTCCATGCCGAACTTAACAGAAAATATGGTGAAAATGCACTGTAAACATATTTATCTACTGTGAAACTGGCTTTGATGAAGCAACATATCCCTCTATGGTGTTTCATCATTTAAAAATAATGCAATGAAAATTGCATTTAAAAAAAAAAAAACATTTTAGTATTATCATATGACACCCCCTTCGGCCAATAAAATTGAATTTATATGTATCATTGTAAAGTTTTTGGCATTTTTAATGCACATTTTGAAAATGTGTTATACATAAATGACAAAGCCCCTTTAGGGGATAGATTTTTTCTGTAAAGCTGAATTATTGTTGCTTTTTTGCCTGTGTTTTTGGTTTATGTTAGCAAGTTTGGTGGCAGTGCATCAGTAAAAAAGAAAGGAAGAAGATAAAGATCAAGGAGTATAGAAGCAGTCAGGGTCATCCAATAGGGAGATACAACCGATATGATTGCACTGGGCCCCGTGGTGAATGGACTGACAGGGATACCCCTCTAATAATAATAATAATTTATTATTACTAATAATAACTAATCATTTTTTATGTACCAGTGATGCCTATCTTCGTCATAAGTTTGTAATATTTCTCAATGACTGACTCCTGATCAACATTTTATAATTGAAGGCAATTATTCAGAGAAATACTCAATGTAATCATCCAGTAATTAGTTGTTGTTGTTTTTTTTACAGATAAAACAGGTTACATAACAGAAACACTCAGTGTGAAACTTTATATCTGTATCAGTTTTGCTTTTATGATACTGAAATAGGTCTTTTGTGTCATGTAAATTCATTAACTACAGCTGAGAGAGGCTGTGGAGTTTCATAAGGTGAGTCTGGAGAAGAAGAGAAGTTTGAGAAGTCTCAGTCAGACTCACTGAATACACTGTGTGATTGTGATGTGTGTCCTAACAGAGCTCTGCAGCAGTGGAGGACAGTGAGAGGATCTTCACTGAGAAACAGACATGTTCACAAGTCCCTGCGGTCAAGTCCAAGTCAAGTCTCAAGTCTTTGAGGTCCAAGTCAAGTCTCAAGTCTCTGAGGTCCAAGTCAAGTCAAGGCTACGTCAAGTCTCAAATCTTTGAGGTCCAAGTCTTAAGTCAAGTCTTTGTTCTATTTTTATTAATAGGCCAATTTTTTTTTCAGCTAGTTGTTATTGTAATTAACAGTGTACTTAAATATCAAAACAGAAAGCACACAAAATACTACTATAACTTTATACAAAATTATACTGTAACGTAGTTTGTTGATACGGGAAGAAGGAGGCGGGAACCGGTGAACGTTCAACATAGCTTTAATATAAAACAAACAAAGAACAGAAAGTAAAATGCCGGCAGTTCCTCACGGACAACTGCCGGCCGCACAAACATAACAAACATAAAATAAAGTCCAGGCCTGGTCCTCTCTCGTTGCTCCTCCTTTTATGCTTCCAGACCTCCTCCATGAGAGATTCGAGACCAGTGCGTCTCACAGCTGATGCTCATTATCACTCGCGTCACCAACCTCGCGCCGTTCCCTCACGGCTCTCGCCCGCCCTTCTCTTCACATACCCCCATTGCAGGCCAGGGGGTACTCCCGAGACTGTGCTCTACTCCCCCCGGGGCCTGTCTCGGTGGCAGCACCTGGGGGGTAAGGACAGACAAGACAAGCGAAAAGGAGACAGAAGCACAGGGAGCGACAGAATGAGAGAGGGAAAAAAAAATTCTTGGTCCGGTTCTTGGACACACTGCTGCTCGGTCCTCAGCCAGCCGAGAGGCTCTTCCTGGCGGTGCCATGCGATGGTACTGGACGCCGCGATCCTCCTCCAGCCCCTCCGACTGAGGGCAGCTGGCAGCGAGTCCCCTGTTCCCTGCTCCTCCCCTTCATGGCGGACGGCAGCAGGCTGCGGCGAACGGCGGCGACTCCTTTGCTCCCTCTCGTACAGCAGGCATCTGTAATACCCCACTTCATCCCAAGAGCACAGCAGCGAGCTCTCCGTTCTACCTGTTGATAAATCGCTCCAGCACCACCGTCTCGGGCAGCCACTCGCAGTCTTCACACTCCAGTGCTGCCCAACCTCCACAGCACCGCAATCCCCCTCAGCAGCGAGGACTCTCTGACAGCATGTCCCTCCTTTCTCCCGGGTTTCAACACCAATGTAACGTAGTTTGTTGAAACGGGAAGGAGGAGGCGGGAACCGGCAAACGTTAAACATAGCTTTAATATAAAACAAACAAAGAAAAAAATGAAAGTAAAATGCTGGCAGTTCCTCATGGACAACTGCCAGCCACACAAACATAAATAAAGTCCAGGCCTGGTCCTCTCTCATCCTTCACTGTCTTCGCTCCTCCTTTTATGCTTCCGGAGCTCCTCCGTGAGAGATTCGAGGCTCATTATCACTTGCGTCACCGGCCTCGCGCCATTCCCTCACGGTTCTTGCCCGCCCTGCTCATCACATATACCCCTTAGAACCACCGCAAGGAAAAAAGTGCTGTGTATTTTGAGCTATACGAGTTGCCGTAATTTGCTGTAGATCAAGCAATGCTGGAAAATGTTGTCTAATATATAACATATATATTATATATATATATATATATATATATATATATATATAACGTATAAAAACACTGCCACTTAAACTGATCTGTGGAAATGAGTCGGACAGACAGGGTCGTAAAATGCACATGGAAGTGCTCGTTCAATCCAAATACAATTTAACATGGTAAATCTGGATATCCCTTCGGATTAAATGATTGCTTTTTGAAATGAAATGACAAAGTTTATCACAAGGTAAGGCTTGGCTATATTGTTATTATTTGTTGCTAATTTAACAAGTCTTCTAGTTTTCGTGCCTTTAGATGCATCAAGTGCTCGGTATGTTTAGAGATTATTTGTGATATTCACTGCAGCAGCACATATTTGGGAATGAATGGATAGTAAAATGTGGTGTTTCGTGCCGTCAAGTGTCTTGGGTTAGTAGCTCACGAGTCCAAGTCAAGTCTCGGGTTAGTAGCTCACAAGTCCAAGTCAAGTCTCGGGTTAGTAGCTCACAAGTCCGAGTCAAGTCTCGGGTTAGTAGCTCACGAGTCCAAGTCAAGTCTCGGGTTAGCTCAGGAGTCCACAGTAGCTTACGAGTCCAAGTCAAGTCTCGAGTTAATAGTTAACGAGTCCAAGACAAGTCTCGGGTTAGTCGCTCACAAGTCCAAGTCAAGTTGTTTATTTTTGCGACTCGAGTCCAAGTTGCAGACTCGAGTTTCCATCTCTGCTGAAAGATACACTATTATTGCCAAAAGTATTGGGACACCCCTCCAAATCACTGAATTTAGGTGTTCCAATCACTTCCATGGCCACAGGGGTATAAAATCAAGCACCTAGGCATGCAGACTGCTTCTATAAACAATTGTGAAAGAACAGGTCTCTCTCAGGAGCTCAGTGAATTCAAGCGTGGTACCGTGATAGGTTGCCACCTGTGCAGTAAGTCCATTCATGAAATTTCCTCACTACTAAATATTCCACAGTCAACTGTTAGTAGTATCATGAAGTAGAAGCAAGTGGGAACAACAGCAACTCAGCCATGAAGTGGTAGGCCATGTAAAATCAGAGCGGGAACAGAGCATGATGAGGCTCACAGTGCGGAGAAGTCACCAACTTTCTGCAGAATCAATAGCTACAGACCTGCAAACTTCCTTCAGATTAGCTCAAGAACAGTGCATAGAAAGCTTCATGAAATGGGTTTCCATGGCCGAGCAGCTGCATCCAAGCCTTACATCACAAAGTGTAATGCAAAGCGTCAGATGCAGTGGTGTAAAGCACGAGCCACTGACTCTAGAGCAGTGGAGCCGTGTTCTTTGGAGTGACGAATCACGCTTCTCTGTCTGGGTTTAGTGGTTTCCAGGGGAACGGTACTTGCCTGACTGCATTGTGCCAAGTGTAAAGTTTGGTGAAGGGGGGATTATGGTGTGGGGTTGTTTTTCAGGGGTTGGACATGGCCTCTTAGTTACAGTTAAAGGAACTCTTAATGCTTCAGCATACCAAGACATTTTGGACAATTTCATGCTCCCAACATTGGGGGAACAAGTTTGGGGATGGCTCCTTCCTGTTCCAACATGACTGCGCACCAGTGCACAAAGCAAGGTCCATAAAGACATGGATGAGCGAGTTTGGTGTGGAGGAACTTGACTGGCCTGCACAGAGTCCTGACGTCAACCCGATAAAACACTTTTGGGATGAATTAGAGCGGAGACTGTGAGCCAGGCCTTCTCATCCAACATCTCTGCCTGATCTCAGAAATGCATTTCTAGAAGAATGGCCAAAAGTTCCCATAAACACACTTCTAAATCTTGTGGAAAGCCTTCCCAGAAGAGTTGAGGCTGTTATAGCTGCAAAGGGTGGGCCAACTCCATATTAATCCCTATGGAGTAAGAATGGGTAGTCATTAAAGTTCATGTACACATAAAGGCAGGCGTCCCAAAACATTTGGCAAGCTCAAAACTTAACTAATATTTAAACTTTTTAATAACAATATGAAATCCATGAACTTGTTAGTACCAGTTTCACCCAGCATGATTTCCCATCATCTCTTTACTTATTGTTTTACAGTCTTTGACTTAAAGTTTTAAATGATGTTCAATTTATTTGTTGCCTTGTCCTGATCAAATCTACTCAACCCTGTCAAGCGACTCCATTGATACATTTGATCTGTTACCTTAATTTTATTGCTAGATGTTTGATCAAGTGTTTTACTACAAAGTTCATGCAAGTGACAAATGATAACTTACAGCTCTAACATGATATACTGAACATGAGAAGAATGAAGCTGATGCTGTGAAAGTGCTGGATTGAGGAGAGTTACTAAAGATCAACAAGAGCTGCTCAAATCTGACAGTAGTGCAGGTTATTGGCTGAAGTGTGGAGGTGATGAGCTTTGATTTCTGTTTTCTGTAGAGTTTCCAGTCTCTCTCAGCTCCTCCTGAATCTACAGATGTGAATGACAATCTCAAGGAGCCGAAGAAGATCTCTGGCAGAGGTAAAGTCCTGGAGATTCATCTGCTCTCAGAAATGATCCTCCATCATCTCATATCATGTAGAAGATCATATTAGAAATGTCTTAGGAACGGATGCAGGGATCATTTTCTCTTGTCATGATAATCACACTCTTAATGTCTGTTGATTTCCACAGTCACTTTTGCCAACATTGTTCCCTGGACCAGGAGCAACTTCCTACAATGTAAGTCACTAAGAAAACAAGCAGAAAAATCATAGTGTGATTGTTTTCTTCTTGTAGAATGTGAAAGAAAACATGACAGAAGAGCTTTATAGTTCATCATGTAAATGATGATTTGCACAGGATATCAGGTAACTGTAGCTAACCTTGCTCGTAGACAGAGTCTGGAATATATAGAGAAGTGTTTACTCTCGCTAGGTTGCGCTTGTCTGAAGTTTAAAATCATTGAAGCCAGTACGTTCCAGCATCTAAGCACAGAGCATCGAAAAATGATTGAACTGAAAAAACATGATGATGCGAGCGAAATACGTTGAAAAAGAGTTGAATGTTCTCCATAACCTCCACTTGCATATCGATTTCTCTAAGTAAACTCGGCGCTTAGGTCACGGCTCTCACCCGCCCTCTGTTGATTGGCCCGCTGTTTTCAGACCGGTGGCAACAGAAGCTCTGACATGAATTGAAATTGAGCGGACTGACGTAGTCAGGCTAGTAAACTGTACTGAACACTGATAATATTGAAAGAGTTCCTACATTAAAAAAAAAAAAAAAAAAAGATTCGTAATTCCTGATTCTGATGTGTTTTTTCTCCATCAGATTCCCATCAGCTCACTCTGGATCTAAACACAGTGAATGAAGACCTATGTCTGTATGAGAGGAACAGAGTGATTATTAACACTTTCACAGAGCAGCCGTATCCTGATCATCCAGACAGATTTAATTATTGGTCTCAGGTGTTGTGTAGAGAGTGTGTGTGTGGATGTTGTTACTGGGAGTGGAGTGGTGATGTGTCTATATCAGTGTCATATGAGAGCATCAGCAGGAAGGGATCAGGTGGGTGAGTGTTTGTTTGGACGTAATGATCAGTCCTGGAGTTTGATCTGCTCTCCCTCCATATACTCATTCTGGCACAATAACACAGAGACCGAACTCACAGTAAAGCCCATCAGCAGGAGAATAGGAGTGTGTGTGGATCACAGTGCAGGAGCTCTGTCTTTCTACAGCATCCACAGAAACATGATGAACCTCATCCACACAGTCCAAACCACATTCACTAAACCACTCTATCCTGGGTTTGGTGTTGGTTATAAATCCTCAGTGAAACTGTGTTAATGAATCACTCCATTAAAGTCACCACACAAGTTGGACCAAAAATTGTTGGACCAGGTCAAAAAAGGGTTGAGAAAAGCATCGGAAATAGTTGATGCCCCAAAACCCTAACAACCCCCACCACCTCCCCATTCCATTTTGTTTATTTTTCTTATAATAAATCATGTTCAATTCATTGTTGTTCCATTCATTGTTCTAATAAAAGTGTTCTTTTAAGTCTTTCATCTTTTAAGTGTTCCTGTTGTCTTTTTGTGTTCTCTGCACCAAGTCATCCAAGACTGTCCCAATTCCAACTTGTCACTCTGGAGTCAGTAAAGTTATCTGCAACTTTATTTTCTTATCAGTGCAAAAGAAAACCAACATGATCTGCAATCTCTATCTGAATTAAGTTCATTCTGATAGTCCTCAGAAAATGAACTGTAACTTAGAGAATCCTAATCACACAAACATGAGACATATGTCCAAAGAAACGCTGAAAGATCAGGTTTTAAATAAAACAAATCAAATCAAAAATATATATTCTGTTTATGTAATCAGTTTGAAAAGAGAGAGATGTCAGTGTTCACGAGTCACTTCATTATCCACTAATGCGGCCACACCCACGGACCACGCACTCTATTCAAAGGTAAATTCAGAGGCGATCAATGCAATGTAGAGTGTATGCCCACATCAGCTCGGAAAAACTATTCAAACTTAGTCAAATTCATGTACATCGTTTTGAGACGCAGTGAGGAATAATTCTGGAAGTATTTACCTCAGAGGAAGAGCGCGACTTTAATTTACATGCAGACCAGTAAAATGACAATGCAAGTAAACCGTGTTTACATGACTTTATTAATAAACTGGGTTATTTCCCTGTAGTGACATTAAAAAATAATCATTTGCGTGTCTGACTCAGAGTATTCCATGTAATGTTAAATGTCAGCAAGAAACTTACGGCTCATGTTATTCTCTCATTCAGTTACAGATGCAGCATTGTGTCTGAACCACTTCTACTTCTGCTGCACGAAAGATGAGAACACATTTTTTTTTTTTTTTTTTAAAGTATCTGCGTTTGCGATATATTTACTTCTTCCTTTCCTGCAAAATGCTCGCCCTATCTGGATGCATTTAAATCTGCATTAAGGATGCGTTTCTGTCACGTATCATACATGCGCACTTCAATAAGCAGGCCAATGCATTTACATGTAATGCAAAATCGGTTTAAGAGCCAAAAAACTACCTGTTCCGACCGGTTCATGCTTAAGCCGTTTACGACCTTACTCTGATTAAAAAAAAAAAGGTTACTGCGTTTCAGGGGCATAGCCATCATTTCAGAAGAGAGGGGAACAGAATTGACAGATATTTTTTCCCCCTCATCTCTTGCTTTTAACTTGAAATCAATTTGCTTTTAATAAGAAATCAAATACACCGTTGAACAATAACCAATATAATATATATTTTTTAAATTTTATGATTAGTTTATGTACTACAAACACTAAGCATTAAAAGCATTAAGTCCTTATGGATTTTATACAATGTAAAAAAAGATCATAGAATAAGGCAGAAAATACAGTACCTACCAATAGTTTGAAAACATTACAAATGTAATTGTACAGTTGAAATATGTCTCTTCTACTCACCAAGGCTGCAATGCGAGCTTATTAATTACGAAAACGAATACCGAAAATCAGCTGAGGTTGATAGCAACATCAGTTAACTGATAAATACAACAGACATGAATGATGGCAGGGGGTAGGAAACGACAGAGCCCTGTTTGGGACTATTTCGAATTTAATTGCCGAAAAAGCAAATGCATTGTCACGCTGAATAATACACTTTGTGGTGTTGAAATTAAGGGGAAAAAATCCCAAAAACCTTAAAGTACATTTGCAAACCAACCATTGTGAAGAATACAAATCTTTCATGGCAAAAGATTCGGAAAGGATGACTACCATCGGTAATGATAAAGTCAATGAGGATTAAAGATTGTGTTCTAGTCTGCTAGTGCAAGTAATACTTGCACTACACACATGCACATTTGAAAACTTTAAGATTGTATTGGTCTGTTTTTGCTAAATTAATATTTAACACATACACACAAGCTCAAAAAGATTTAATCTTTAATATGTATGTTTGTTCATATGCATGTTCATCATGTATTATGTAAAACTAAACTTAAATTTAAAGCAAAATTGAAAACGATATTAAAAAAGCAAAACTATAATAACCTTGCGTCTCAGACAGTGCACAAATATTGAGCTCTCTTTTGAGTCTTGTGCTTCAACGGACAAATTCACACAAAAATGATGTCAACTATACTACTACATACTATACTACTTTTATAAAACAGTAACATGTTGGTTTTACTCAAAGGTTCGTATAGAGGATCTCCCTGAGGAGCTCAGAGAACAACTATGGATAAAAGCCAAGACAAAAATAATCATCTTCTCTGTTCTCAATGAAGGGAAGACCTTGCTAGGGCGGCATGTAAACCTGGGCATGATTGATTCCAAGTGTTCCCAGTACTGAGGCAGACGTTGCAAAGTAAGTTGCTTTCCACATATGGATTATTTAAACTTGCTTCTTGCTTACAAATCTGTCCATTCATATTTAGAGGAAAACACTATGCACTCTCCAGTGCTTGCTGACGGAAAAATGGGAGAGGAATCACCTTTTATTCTGCTGACCTGCTACATTTGGACCACAAGTCATAGATGTCAGTTTGCTCCTGCGTCAGCATCACACGCACCTTTGATCTTTTTTTTTTTTTTTTCTTAATTTGACATACAATACATGTGAGATGAGGCAAAACATCTGTCATCTGTCAAAGATGTCTTTCTAGCTCATGTTTTCTCATAAAAACAATGTAAAAGAAAGGGCGGTGGAATGAAAAATATCCTTTGAAGGTAATAAGGACAATCACTACGGATTTTTTCCTACCCTTACTAAAAAGCTGCTATGATGGAATCTGTTACAGTAGATTCTGTTCTCCATGTAACAGGATGCTGACTATGGAGGGCAGAGTCATAATAGAGCCACAGATTTTCAATCGGCATTAGCTGTCTTGTTTGGCTGCTACTGTTTTTTCAATGTGCAGTACCAGGAAGAGGATGACAGTACACTGGAGTTCATTCAGAGGTTTGAACATCATAAATTAATCCAAAAGCATTCTGATATTAACCAAAAATTAAATATGTCTTTACATTCATTCACAAGCTTGCAATTTGATTTAGGGTGCGTTCACACTTGTAGTTTGGTTCGTTTGGTTCGTTTGGTTCATTTGGTCCGGACCAAATAAAAAAAGACATTTAGTCCTGGTCCAATTAGTGTTCATTGGCAATTTTATCACCGAACCAAAAGATACCGAACCTTAAGGCATAGGGATACATTCACAACATGGTTGGGTGGATTTTATGACGTATTGCCTATTTTCAGATGGAACTTACCGAACAGATAAAACAATGCTGTGTGCTGAGGTAAATGCACTCGTTGTGTGTGTGTAGCCTGCATATGATGGTATTTTGTCCAGCTGGGAACTCGTGAAGAGCTTAAATGTGTAAAGGAGTCAAAACAGCGGCGGGAATCCCTCCGTCACACACAAACGATCTGCTGCGTGGAGACGCGCGTCTGATGCCTGTGATGGGTAAACTCGCGACTATGACAAGGAAAAACCGACATGCATGAGGATTCTGTCCTTTTTAGGGTCTTGTCTTCCTGTTTTTGGTTCGTTTACTTGTCTTTGGTCCGTGTTGTGTTCATATATCATTCGAACCGCAACAGAGTTCGTTTGGAAGCGGACCGAGACCCATCTTTTCAGCGGTCTCGGTCCGCTTGTTTGGTGCGCACCAGGGTTCGGATGGCAGCGTTCACATATGTTCAAATGAACCGCACTAACCGAGCAATCGCACCAGGGTTCATTTTAATCGAACCAAACATGAAAGTGTGAACGCACCCTTAATTCCTGTTTCAATTTGATTCAATATCGATTGATCTGGATCGATCAAAAATTTGATTTGGCAGGCTGGTCCTTCCTGCACACATTTATCAGGTTTTATAATTTGGACGTCCAGGTTCACATGTCTTTCAGTCAACATCTCCAACATTTGTGGGCATAGACTACACAACCTTGTGGCGTCAAGTGTGGTGTCGTTAGTATTCACGTTCCGATTAGAGTTAAATGAAACGCAGCATTGATAGGGAACTGCTCCCTTTAAAACCCAAAGACAATTGGAATCTTTGAACCTTTCAATCTAAATGTTTGAAAAATTAAAAGAAAACATGAGCAGTTCTGTAAATGCTGGATGACTTTGTCCACAGATTTCACACCAGATACTAATGGAATAAACTTGGTCACATACAATCCTAATTATGTATATCATAACTTTGGCTACAATTAATAGTTTTCAGTCACGTGGGAGGGGAAAACAGATAGAACTGCAGCACAAGCCTGTCAATTTTTTTCATCTTAAAAACAAAAATATGAGAACAAGATGCAAGTTTTGGGAACTTGTGATCCATGTACAGCATCTTCTGCAGTATTTCAATCACTAAAAACAGCAGGACATTATAAAATGCTTAACCTGAAAAACACTTAGGGAGGGCTGCACCAATAAGGATTAAATTAAGCAAAGTTTAATGCTAATCAAGGATTTTTTTTTATCTAGATAAATATTATGAAGCTAAAAAAGCATAAAGGGAAACTCCAACTACACTTAAGGCTGGTTCACACTGTGCGATTTTGGCCACAATTTGGTCGCCTGAGACAAATTTTGCAAATCCTAAAAGATTCCTATAATCCTAGCCTAAAATCTGTTGTCTTTGATCGTTAGGTTGACATGTTCACCGACAGCCGATTAATGACCGTTGCGATCAAATTTTACCTCCGACAAAATTCTGCCAGTGTCAGAAGATTTGGTGCACAATCCTCCAGTGTGACTTCTACGACGAACGTCAAATTGTCTTAGTTTTTCAAGACAAGCCGTGATCAAAATTAATGATAGAGATGTCTTTGTTAGCCACCATTTCAGTCCCGTGTGTAACACAGCTCACAGTCATCGAATGTGTATGTTTTGATGATGTAAAACTCCGGACGAGTTTTTATGCGCACGTCCGTTTTTAACGTCTTGACTGTTGTACAGTCTGACATAAATGACAGCTGAGATCCCACAGTGTGACATGAAGATCATGTTCATACAGTCTGACAAAATAACCATCGTAAAGAACTATTATAAATCCCACAGTGTGAACCCGGCTTTACTGTGGTGTTCATTTTCTGCATGTGACGGAAAAATCAACCTGTCAGAGATCGGTTAGGCTCCATCACCACCCAATCACAGAGGTCACAGTCACCAGAGTACTAATCACCCACACCTGTTCGTCATCACCTCATCATCACTGCAGTATATGAGCACACACCTCACCACAGCACTTTGTTTGGTCTCAACTTTGAGCCAGGCTGCATGAGGTACTGTGGCAGGAAAAGATGCAGAACTTGTGTCTGTTCTAGGCATTGTGCCTAAAACTGGTCTAATCTGAAGCTATCACATGCAATTCATTTATGTACAAATTCGTAGTTATTCTTCTTCCCCCCGAATGGTAGACAATGAACCATAAGTAGGAAAATTATCAAATTTGGCACACTTGTAGTGAAGTTAATTAAAAGTGATTTGACCAACTTTGGAGTATCTAGGACCAACTCTATAGTGCCACCACCAGTTCAACAATTCACTTTTTAACTTTTGAACCCTTTGTTCCAGAAAAAATAATCTTAGTGCAACTGATTCCTCTCTTCATACTGATCACATTCAACATCTTACATTAAGACTCCAGTACAGTAGTAGCCATTTTTAAAAGTACAGTGTTCCATTTTTTCGCTATTCTTATTTCAAATTTTGTCCAAAATCGGCTCAGGTGACCTTTGGACTGAGCCACACATAAATGATTAAACAGATTCTTTATTTATCCTTGTTTTAAAAGTTATATTTCTGCGAACTGTGCTGTAATGCTGCTCTGTTCGATGTGCTGTTCTGCTTGCGGTGCCTTCAGGGCTTGGCCCCAAATTGCTGCTTGCAGCTATTTATGATTATTTTTACACCAGATTTGAATGTCTTATTTAAGCAAATTGCTTTTTGGCATGTGTGCAAAAAAGTACAATTGTCTACAACAGGGATGCTCAATCATGTTCCTGGAGATCTACCTACCTGTTGAGTTCAGTTCCATCCCTACTCCAACACACCTGTCTGTAAAGCCTCGTTCAGACTGTCTGTTCAAATCCAACTTCTGTGCATATCTGATTGAAATCTGATCAGATTTAGCAAGTCCGAACGGCCAAAAATTCACATGAAATCTGATTCTTACAAATCCGTTTTGAGCAACATTCATATGTCGTTTGGAATCCTATTCACATCGTGTTTCACACCACCATGTTTCTTCCACTCCAACGAGCTTTGGATATTTAACATCTGATATTCAACAGTGTAAAAGATTTGGTGCTACAAAATCAGTAATATGAATAGGAACACATTTGGTAATAAAAAAAATAGGAAACAGAGTCCTGAATGCACTTGCAACCCTGAGATTGTTGACAATACAGCAATTCCACTTTCTTTTCTTTTAAATCTTTTCTAAAGCAGTTGAACATTAGTATGGTTAGTGACTCGTCAAACAGTAAAACAAAACCACTGTTTTTCACTTTGTCCAACAGACTGTTCTCAATGTAGGGTGCAAGGCCATGATTCACTAGATAGGTCGTCTTTGTTTCACTACAGGCAAAGAATTTTGCAATTGCAGGAAACATAAGCTGAAACAATTCTGAATTCACACTCTTCATAGTATTTCAGCATGCCAGGAGTCGTTGTTCCATGCTCAAGTAACCAACTATCCTGATGTGTCGGCAGGCTGCGTAAAGAGAGGATACAATTTATATTTTATTTTTAAAGTGCCTTTTGCATTCAAAACAATTAATTTGCAATCAGTATTTATGAACAAAACACAAGTGGCAGGCAAAAGCCGCTTTTCCACAGTCAGGATTATACATTACTATGTATAGACTTATAAATAAACATACAATTTTGAAACACAGCTTTGTTGGATGTACAATAACAATGTCCGTTTAAACGCGTCATCACTCTTCAGTCACGCTTCAAATCATCATACTGCCACCGTCACTACGGCCATTTCTAAACACTTGACCGTACCTAGACCTCATTTCCTGAAATCAAACGTTTTTGGCGATCTGACCTTCTAATAGGAAACAGAAAAATCGGTTCAACTTTAGTGTTTTCAAAATTGACCATCAAAACACCAATAAAATCACTTTTTTCACACCAGTATTCTTGTCGCTTTTCAGTATTCAGGTTTAGCCAAGATTATCACATGAACGGCTTTACGTGTTTTTAGTCACTTTCTGGACATTACAAATTTTCTCATAGGCTTTTATCAAAATGCTCTAAAGATGAACAAAAGTCTTACTACTGTACGACGACATGCCACTAAGTACTATATTTTCGTTTTGGGTCAAATAACCTTTTACACACCTTCCACTTCTTCTTACCTCATTCACACAAATCTTTCTTACTCACCGATCTCTCTCCACACAACGGAAAAGGTTGTGTTTTTGAACATCAAACACAACAATCCGACTATTTTTATCGGCTTCTTGCAGTAGAGCGGTAAAATATTGCACGCTTCCTGACCTGGACTGTAGCACAGATGACACTTCATGTATGTACCCCTCCACCTCAATACAGGCTAGCTGTCAGATAAAATAATTTGGAGATCAAGTATTTTAAGAAGATCTTTCAGGTTGAGCGATGTAGCACAGAAAAGCAGGTATACCTGGGTACCAATGACTAGACAGACACATAAAGTGCAGTTCAATCATGGCACACACTTTATTGTCCAGAGTTGCATTATATAATTAGAATATAAGAAGTGAAACTAGCAGTTCAGTGACTGAAGTACATAAAAGGAATATAAGGTCACTCATTACTATGACGTGAGGCCTGCATCTCTTACAGAGAAAGATCACATGACGAAAGGGGCACAGGATGTTTCTAGAATCTCACAATGGCCACTTTAAGACAGAATGTCTTACCTATGGAACATCATTGTGCACATAAGATCTGATTATTGTAGACATACACACACATACACATATATCCTTTTTAAACACTTTGAAGGTTCCATACTTTGTTGTGAACGGAAAAACATGATTCTGTTTGAATATGGTCTCTCAAAATGATCTCTTCCAATCTTGGTTCTTCCTCTAGGGAGCGCTTAGCTAACTGAACAATATTTTCGCTGAATGCTGCAACAGCTTCTGCAACTGAACACTGTAAAACTCTAGAGGTGGTATATCCATTAATAAAATTTGGCCCTTAGTGCATACAGAGGTGTGTAAGGAGTTAACACTGTTTGGCTCAATGGGCCATCTATCTTCTGGCTTTGGATAACCCCCACCTCACTATTAGAGGTAGTTCCTTCCTCAGCTTAATCAGTATTTTGCTCCTCCCTGTTATGCAGTAAGGTGAATCCCCATTTGAGATTCTATTCTGAATTGGAGCTTGCCTGCTCTCCTGTAGGACAGTGCTTTATTCTCGAAGCGTGTATCCACTGTGGTTAGTAATCTGTCAGAACTCCTGTCCTCGTTTCGGCGATCACTGTAGCTGGTCCAAGATACTTCGGTTCTCCCACCTTTGTCAGTTTCAGGCTTTTGATCAGCATACTCTGTCCTGGAACAAAGGGGTAAGTAGGCTTTTCTAAGGGGAGAGGAAGACACAGAAAAACATCAGCATATACAGAATTCAGTTTCTCAATGAGGGAAGTTACGTAATCCTCCTGTATCAGCTCCAGATCACCTAGGGAAGTAATGCCTGCGTGGCCTTTGACCCATGGGGTCAGGAAAGGCCTACCCATTAGTATTTCAAACAGCAATAATTTAGTAGTGGAAGATGGAGTCATTCTTATTTCTGTCAACACCATGGGTAGCAAATCTAGCCATTTCTTTCTGGTATCTATGGAGGTTTTTGTGAGCCTTCTTTTGAGGGTTTTGGTTAAGTTGTTCCACATCAGACAATGACTGACAATGTGGAAGGGTGTGTTGAAATGCCAATCAATCGACAATGCTTTGGCCAAGAGCTGTCTTACCCTAGACGCGAATGGCGTCCCATTATCACTTTCAATAGTGGTAGGTATGCCAAATCGAGGAATCATTTCTTTGGTTAGAATCTTTACCACAGACTTAGCATCCTCTTTCGGACATAGGAATGCTTCTGGCCACTTTGAAAATCTATCCACAATTACCAAAAGGTATTTCAAATTACCTATTGGCGGCATGTGCGCAAAATCAATCTGCAGATTCTGAAACAGTGCTTGCGGATGTGGCAGTGCGTCATGTTTAACTGGTCTGTGCGCATTTACTTTTGCACATGTAAGACATGCATCTAAAACGAGCTTCGCCATTTTGTGTACATCTGCGATACAATATAATTGACTGATTACCTGTACTACTTTTGCACAGCTTATGTGTGACAAGCCTTGGTAGTGCCTGATAAGGATTATTAATCCTAACTTCAGAAGTGCTATTCTTCCCTTTTCATCTCTCAAGATCCCATCTGAGGCACATCCATGTTTTTCTCCAATGCTCCAAGTCAGCCTATGTTGGTTGACTCTGCAGGATCTTAATGTCAATGTCAGGTATATTAGTTATATGCGTAGTCATAGTTACCTGACTCTGATTACCCACAACAAATGTCGATTTGATTTGAGCCTTCGCTGCTTTTTTTTTTTTTGGCAGCTTCATCTGCATTTCTGTTCCTACATCTTGTTCGTTATCCCCTACTACGTGACCTTTTACCTTTACTATGGCCACTTCGGAGGGTAACTGTACTGCCTTAGTCAATTGTCCTATTAGGTTAGAGTGTGCTATGGGTTTGCCATCTGCTGTTTTAAAGTCTCTAGCTTCCCATGTTTTAGCAAAATGACCCCCCATGCATACTTTGAATCAGTGTAAATAGTTAGGCCTACACGTTTTCCTGCCATCAGTTCACATGCTTGAATTAATGTTACTAATTCAGCAGCTTGGGCCGATTTATAATCCAAGGTGAAAGCCTCTATTACCTCTCCAGCATAGCCACAAAGGTAGACACCATCAGAAGGTTTTGAACATGACCCATTAATATAAATATTCTCCCCCCCATCCAGGGGCGTATCCAAAAGATCGGCCCTGGAAGAACATGAGGAAGTCAATTCAATTATACATCATGATCTGTCGCATTATCTACCATGCCAGCCATACCTAGAATGCCTAATAGCGCAGGGTTGATGGATGCTGTTTGCTTAATAGTGAGGTTTTTGGTAGCCAGCAGGATTGCCTCATAGCCTGAGCGTTGTTGCATTGTCATATGCTGTGTTTGCATATTGTGTAGGATAGCTCCTACCTGATGAGAGGTATAAAGGATCAGTGGATGCGATAAAACCATTCTTTCTGCCATCTGTACAACCAGAGCAGCCGCAGCTACAGCACGAAGACATGCTGGCATATACCTGAAGCTATATTATCTAGTTTCTTAGATAGGTATGCTAATGGTCTATACGTGGAGCCATGCTGTTGCAACAGGACGCCAAGAGCCACCCCTTCCGCCTCGCGGACATGCAAGTGGAAATCTCAGGAATAATCGGGAAGGCCGAATGCGGGTGCCTTAGTGATGGCTTGTTTCAAGGCAGTGAAATGTAGCTCTGCCTCTTCTGTTCATTTTAAAAGAGTACTTGGGGGAGCTTTGTGGTCAATCAGGTTTTGTAGATGCCTGTCATGTATGGCACAATCAGGTATCCAGGATCTACAATAGTTCACTAACCCCAGAAAAATTTGAAGCTGCTGTACAGTTCGAGGGGACTTCATTTTTCTGACCATCTGGACCCTATCATATGAGATCGCTCTCAAACCTGGCATTATTATATGTCCCAAGTATGTCACTTTAGACTGGACCCACTGAAGCTTGTCTCTCAAGGCCTTCAATCCAGATGGGCGAGCACATTGCAGACGATGATGGAGGCCTTTTCACAGTCCTCTTTTTCTCCCCGGAAACAGGATGTCATCTGCGTATTGAAGCACACAAACTGTAGAAGGCAAATCAGTCATTTTAGCCAATGTTCTTTGCACTGCTGCCGAGAAAACGGCGGGTGAATCAATGGAGCCCTGAGCAAGGCATGTCCACGACAGCTGTTTACCCTGAAATGTAAAAGCTAAAATGGGCTGAGTATCTGGATGTACAGGTACAGAGAAGAATGCTGCGCAAAAATCAATAACCGTGAAATATTTGTGCGTACACGGGATAGAGTTAACAGTTGGAACGTCAGGGACGATCGGTGCCAACGGTGTTATCAACTGATTTATAGCCCTTAAGTCCTGGGTCAATTGCCAAGTTTTTCCATCGGCCTTGACCACTGGATTCACAGGTGTATTGTACGGCGAATGTATTGGTACGAGGACACCCTGCTGGATGAAATTATCAATTAATGGTTTGATACCATGTTCCGTATCTGTAGACAAAGGATATTGTTTAATATAGACTGGTTTGTTAGTCTTCAATTTAGCTTTATAAGGTTCCATGTCTATGAAACCTGTGTTGTCATTGTATTGTGACCACAATGATGGGTTAATCATGTGATGTACCATCTGAGGTGTGTCAGGCTGTGGTGAGACAGGCTGTGGTTCACTGGGCTTCTCCCATGTAGGCAAAGGATTCACTGAGACCTGCAAACTGGACTGGAAGGAAAACACAACTTGTTTATCAGTAAATTTAATATCCATGTTCAATTTATGCATATCATACCCCAATAAATTAATTAGAGTTCCTGTTATAATTGTAAATTTATGAAAAAATGGTTTAAATCCAGGAGCTCTTACTTCTACAAGAGGTGTTACGGGACATGCAATGTCAGTTCCTGATATACCCACAGAGTTAACTACTTGATTAGAGATTGGACCCTCATAATGTGCAGAGGTCACTGATGTCACATCTGCTCCCGAATCCAAAAGGAACGTTTGTGGCTGACCATGCACCATCAATGTAACATAAGGTAAATCTTCACTATGATTTGAAAAAGTTGGAACTGACTCAGACTGGGGAACTCTGGCTCCCCTGTTGTTGATTATTATGCTCTGTAGTGGGATACGTGGCTACTGGTGGTTTATTTCTCTGTTGCTGTGGCTTCACCCATTGCTCCTCCTCCTGGTGACCTTTTAATTTCTACAATCACGGCGTATATGACCTTCTCGCCTACAGTAATAGCAACTACTGCTGAGTTTCTTTGCTGGGTCAAGGGTGGTTTTACTTTGCTTTTGTCATGCACTTTCCCTTGAGTGTCTGTTTTGCACCGATGCATTTGACTAAGAAAGCTCTCAGTTCCTTAAAAAAGGTATTACGGTTTTCAGGCTCTTCCCAGTAATAAACATGGGGCGAGGCAGCTGTGCCTGAGCCTGTTGGTTTATCATTTTCACGTTTCAACGTTGGACATTCATTGATAACAATGCCTCAGTGACATCTCCTTCCAACGTTCTTAACAGAACTGCTCTGTAATCTGCCCTGTAAGGTGAGCATATTTTGTATGCGTTTGCAGAACAGTCACGAATTTACCAGGGTTCTGAGGAGAAGGCAGGCTTTTGCATATTGACTCCATATCAGACATTTTTAATGGTTTCATAGATATTGCATTTCCAGCTCTAAGCCACACCATTGCATTCTGACTGGGCGCCTCAGTTTCGCTTCCCCTTTTACAACTTTCGAATCATTCTGCAACTTTTTTGGTTTTATCACAGAAGGTGCAGATGGTTCAATACCCATACAATAGGGTGGGGTTTTTTTCTGCTACGAGTGCTTTTTCGGGCTACATAAGCAGCTATCTGTTTCTTTCTCTGGCCCTCATCCCAAATTTTCTTTATTTCTTTCCAGACATTAAAACTTTTTGTCATATAATCATAATCCCATGCGGGTCCCCCATCCCTGCTTCACTAAACGTTTAGCCAATTGCATATTTCTTCTGTAAACGAACCTCTCGGGGGTATGATACTTCAATTTGTGGTTTCATTTGTTCTGACCACCCTGCCATATTACTGACATAGGGGTCAGTGTAAATCCCTGATTGTTCTAAACATGAAATTCAACTGGCGTTTCATTAAGTAGTGGTCTAGAGACCGTACCCCCCCATCTTCCACTTCAGTGTTAGTAATTGATTTCAGTGTTAGTAGCGTACGCAAATTTTTCTGTACTCTTGCCCAACCTCAATTGCGTACATGCATCGTATTGTGACGTGGGTGATGGTCCTATGTTAGGCTCACACAAGACTTTTCGTCCTGATCGCCTCTATGTCACCTTCTTTTTGGGTGTTTTCAGCTAATTTTGGGCTCTCGCCAAATTAGTCCGGCTCCCGCCAAACTGAATTCGGGTCGCCCCTAGAACACCTTTTTTTTTATGTCACAATATATCAACATGCAATAACAATTGAAATCATTTTCATCAATATCAAATATTAAAACTTTTTTCTTTTTTTTTTTTCTTTTTTTCTCTGCAAGTAGTATACGCTGCCGTGATCCGAAGTACAGTGTGATCAGTACTGCACTTCAACCACCCCAGTTAATAGCTTAATCAAAGCTACTGTTGCCAGCCGTAGTGTCACAACAATGGAACTGATAGTCCACTAACATCTGGTGATTAAACCCAATCCTCACGTTAATAGTTTATTAAAACTACTGTTGCCAGCCGAAGTGTAACAACAATGGAAAATAAATTCCACTAACAATGGTGATTCAACCAATCACTCTTACGCTAATAGTTAAATAAAACTACTGTTGCCAGCCGTAGTGTAACAACAATGGATATATTCCACTAGCTACTAGTGATTACAAAAAAACCTCTCGTATTTCCACGAGATGTTATAATAGGATCCTACAGGGGTAAGTGCATACTTCATTTAAGAAATATCCAAAAACACTTACCCCCTTTTCCGTAGGTCCTCCGATCCCCGGCGCGCTTTTCTCTTTTCCCAGTTCACAGGGAGAATCCCCCCCGTTTTGCGGACGAGCCCCCAGACTGTCAGATAAAATAATTTGGAGATCAAGTATTTTAAGAAGATCTTTCAGGTTGAGCGATGTAGCACAGAAAAGCAGGTATACCTGGGTACCAATGACTAGACAGACACATAAAGTGCAGTTCAATCATGGCACACACTTTATTGTCCAGAGTTGCATTATATAATTAGAATATAAGAAGTGAAACTAGTAGTTCTGTCATGACAACTCTCTGAGTGTTTGGTATGGTAATGGATATGACAATGTAGATATTTTTGGTCTTGGCGGAATAGATCTGCTACGCTGCTGCTGCTTAATTGCTGCTGCTGCTGTTGATTATTGCTGCTGCTGCTGCAGAGCAAGTACGGGACTTGCTACTGCCAATACATACACGACCCGCTGCTGTGAGCAAGTAAGACATGCTGCTGCTGTACGATATAGCGTACATGAATAACCGTAGCAGATCTATACAGGTGGAGCTGGGGAAGGTGGAGGGTTTCTGAAGCACGCTGCGCTACTAAGCAATGCTAACTCATGTATTTAAAGATTAAGCACGCAGCTCATTGGCTACTAAAAGGAGGAACCAATCATCTGTGACCTATAGATATGATAATGTGTGATAATTAGCAGGTGTGTTAAAGGACCTATTAGCCTGCGCCATCTAGAGTTTCATGCCAGAACTTTGTATTTCAGTGACTGAAGTACATAAAAGGAATATAAGGTCACTCATTACTATGACGTGAGGCCTGCATCTCTTACAGAGAAAGATCACATGATGAAAGGGGCACAGGATGTTTCTAGAATCTCACACTAGCCCAAAGCGAGCCATTTTACTGTTGAACACAAACACATAAAAACTTCACTCTGATTTGTTGTTTGTGTAAACATTCCTCTTTATAGATTATAAAAGTCTGATACAAGAAAGAAGAATGAAACATTACTCTGATGAACTGAGGGGTTTCCACCATGATTGATGCCCTCAAGCCGTTCAGGGGCGTAATGGAGCCATTTTTGCACAGTCACAGCAAAGATAAACTCTAAGGACTCCTTTTTCTCAGCTTTTGCTTGCTGTTGTAAGGCATCTAAACAATAAAAAACAAACAAACAGGAAATGAGAAAATATACTGTATGGAAATGTGACTAATCATAAATTACAACCCCCGGTTTCACAGACAAGGCTTAAGCGGGATGGGAAACAAAATCACTAATAATCATGTGATTGGGACGTGTTGCACACTTGAAATACGAGACCATAGACAAGCGTGATGAAACGAAGATAAACGGAGCACAAATCATTGTGCATCATTTTCATTTGCTCCCTAGTCAACTCTAGGACCCCGGCAACTCTTTACAGCTGGCCAGTTGGTGCCTGATGATGCTGTACATTTTTTTCACAATCTCCTGAATGACAGTAAATGAACAGTAATAAATAAAAGAACATTTAAACTAAATAAAATACTTTCTTTTAAATTTCTTTGTTTCCCACAGATGGAATAGGAAAACGTAAACTATATATTTTAATTTTTAACTTAATTCTAGTTGCTCTTATGCTCTCCTGTTTGCTTTGGTGTGGCTCCTGAATGACATGCTCCATGGAAGGGTGGTGGATTCCTCTCACTGAAAGACTGCAGTGTCTTCAACAGATGTCAGTTTTGCACTGCTCATCGTTTTTCAGAGTGCTTTGCTGTGTTCAGAGACAGATCCAGAAGATACAGTTTCTTTGATTCACACTCAAGAACTGCTAAAGGTTTGCCCCATCTACTGGTGGAACTGCTGGCATGTTAACTTTCACCCACCTAAGTGACATGATTGACAGAATTCCCAAGATCTTCCGGGATTCTGCTGATGAGGCCAGCTATGAATTCATGCCTGTGTCTCATTTGAAATGGACCAACAATCTGGAAAACTGCCTTCACCATCAGTTAGTGAACCACTATCACAGGTGATTTCAATTCTGCCAGAACTAGGAAAAATGATGGAGCTAAAAAATCTTCTAAAAACCAGCATATGATAGCTAAAAAAATAAGCACAAGAGAAGGAAAGAAATTAATAAAACAGCTGACATTTTAAAACAATGGGGAGAACCTAAGGACACAACTGAATCTCGTCATTAAAAAGGAAATATGAGAGACAATTTCTGTTCACAATTCTGAACAAAAAAGAAAAGCCATTTAAGGAAAAGTACAATCAGGACCCTCACACCAGAAACAAAAAGAAAGACTACATGGCTAGATAAGTTTGTTCAGACAAAGAAGAAAGAGGACATGGAGGTACAGCTCGAATACTATATTCCAGAAGAAAATAAAAAAAAGAGGACATGGTCAAGAGATATGCAGGTGACCCAGAGTTCAGAGCACATCACATTACTACGATGTAGCCTATACAAGACACATTTATATCCTTCATCACTTGCAATGTGCAGTCAGGATCAAAAAGAAATATAAACCATACATCTATTCCAGCCAGGAAACACCCCAGCGATGGAAAGCATCATGCATGCATTCTAGTGTAAGATTCAGCAAGGCCCTACATACGTCAGTCACAGAGCCCTGTTTCCTAATCAAGTCAGGGTCTGTAACAGTCAAAAACATTCATGTTACAGCATCTTGCTTAACCAGGAAATATGTTCATGTTTGTGATAGTGCCTGCTCAGGGTTTGGTGTAGTTCCGGAAGACAGGAATGGGTTTGTCATACTTGTGACAGTCATCATAAGAAAGTAAACATGTCTTCAGTTGCAGCAGCTAACAAACGTCTCTTGAAAAACTGGTTTCCCTTTTTTTTTTCCCAGAAATAAGCTTCAGAGTTTTTTCTCGAGAAGCCAGTTGTCTTCATTTTTACTGGTAAGTTAGTAAATACTGCTTCATAAAATACCGAGCTGTCTAGATTTAAAGTTCTAACTGATTCCAGACCTTCAGCATCAGTTTAACTGCTCAGTGAGTGTCAGAGAGAAGCTGTGTGAGGAAAAAATTAGAAAGATTTTCTGTTGCTTCTAACTTTCTCTCTGAGTGATCATTTGACATAAATACAGCCGATTGTCTTTAAAGTACTGTATTGTCTGCTGTGGCTATTAATCAGGATTTTAGCAGTGCTGAGCTGTAGCTAACGTTGTTTTTCATTTACTGCTTTTCGTTTGTTGGCAACAGTGAGGGTTTTTTTTTTTCAAATTATAAATATTTTTCTCCTTTTCAAGGATTGTAAAGTGCTTTCCTCTTAAGTGGTTGTTATACTTCAGTAGCCCTGTCCTCAGTCTACAGTGGAAAAGCTTTGCTCCCCTGGGGCTGGGAAACTTCATTAGTATCTGCGTGTTAAATCTGGGCTGATACACCCTGATTTTGAAACACAAATTTTAAAAAGGCAGGAAATTTTGTATCCAAGTTTGGTCATGATTACAGAGAGACTCTCTCCAGCACTGTGAAATTCATACAGTTGGTAGTCAACCAGAATAATACTTTTACCGCCACCTTTCCTCAACATTAGGGAGGTGTATTTGCTGCCTTTTACCGCAAAGTGGCGCTAAGTGAACATGAACCAAGTTAGAAAGTGAACGTATCAGTTCATTCTCTCAAGTATTATTTGCAAATGTGGTAGCAGATAAATTCAAGTGAAACATTTGTAGTTAAACGAATTCATAATCACAGTACTGAATTACAGAAAATAGATGTTTATTATTTGCATCGAATTTAAGCAAAATAAATGTTAACACTGAGCCCTTAATTTATGTAGCATATAATTAAATAGGCTATGCATGTCAATAAATTCTCTTCTTATACTTTGTGTTCTTTTAATTAGTAGATTTATTAACTGTAACATTAACACTGAAATAAATGGAACTAAATGATCGTAAAATTAAAACAATATCAGGACTTGCTATAAACCTGAAATGAATGGGCATTCAGGCAGGCAAAGGAGTAGGCTGAGAAGCGGATCCACGTGCAGTTAGAGATGTATTAAAGTAATCCACAAAGTCAAAAATACAAGGTAACTGGCATAGACACGGAACAGGCAGAAACATGATAAACCAGAGAATCTGCATTCAACAAGTGAAACAGAGGGCTAATTATACACAGGACAAGACAAGCTTAAAGGATTAGTCCACTTTTAAATAAACTTTTCCTGATAATTTACGCACCCCCATGTCATCCAAGATGTCCATGTCTTTCTTTCTTCTTTTTTTCCATATAGTGGACTTCAATGGGCACCAAACAGTTGAAGGTCAAAATTAGTTTCACTGCAGCTTCAAATTGTTCAACACGGATGAGAAATAAGGGTCTTATCTAGTGAAACCATCGCTCATTTTCTGAAAAAATTGAAAACTATATGTTTTAACCATAAATGTTCATCTTGAACTAGCTCTCTTCTTCTCCTCTATTAGCAGTGTCTACACTGCTAGAATTCTAAGTGTATTACTGCCCTCCACAGGTTAAAGTTTAAACTAATTGTTATATACTATTGAACTTGGATATTGCATATAAAAATTAGTTCAAACTTTTCAAAATTGTCCTACAAACAATGTTTATTATGAAGGCTGTGAAAACAAACATAGTGAATGTAACCAAAATGTCAAATCACATTAGGCCTACATTCTAACAGTAGCTGTGTTTCCATTACAGATTTGCGCAAAACTTTTGTGATATTTTCTAAATGTCGATTAATAAACTATTGCAAAATGACGGCATTTCCAATTTAGTCGCATCCATGTTTGCGACTAAAACTCTCGTGATAAGTCATTTTCTAAAAGATACTTCTTTCTGAGAGCTTTATTTGGAGCGTAACATTTGTCCTTCTTCCTTATATATGCTTCCCTGCGTGCTTTTCAATACTTCAATGGATGATTCCTCATTTCTTCTCCATCCTGTGACCTGGAAACCAATCAAAGAAAATCTATTTTAATTCTATAAATGCACTGCGAGGAGGTGAGGAATGAGGAGTGAGAAAGCTTCCTGAGGAGCTATGAGTGAGGATGCACAGGTGCATAGACATCTAATACTATTAGTTTCTATTATGTGAACTATTAATTGTTAATAGTTTAATAGTACTATTATTAGATGTCACACTTCTATGGACTAGGTGCACAAGATGGCGCTGGTGAGCTGCTTGTGGGATTATGCGCATCATGAAGTTTAAAGATCGATTTTTGTCTCATCTGACCACAACGCTTTCACCCAGTTCTCCTTTGAATCATTCAGATGTTCAATGGCAAACTTCAGACGGGCCTGTACATGCGCTTTCTTAGGCAAGGGGGACCTTGCGGGCGCTGCAGGATGTCGGTCCTTTACGACGTAGTGTGTTACCAATCGTTTTCTTGGTGACTACACACATTTAGCTGCCTTGAGATCATTGACAAGATCTGTGTAGTTCTGGGCTGATTCCTCACCGTTCGCATGATCAGTGAAACTCCACGAGATGAGATCTTGCATGGAGCCCCAGACCGAGGGAGACAGTTATTTTGTTTTTTCCCTTTGTGAATAATCACACTAACTGTTGTCACCTTCTCAGCAAGCTGCTTGGCGATGGTCTTGTAGCCCATTCCAGCCTTATGTATGTCCTACAATCTTGTCCCTGACATCCTTGGACAGCTCTTTGGTGTTGTAATCAGGCGACACTTCACTGGAGCGTTTGGATGGGTGCGGATGTCAGTTTCCAGGAAATGAAAAGTTGACTAAGAAAATAGTTTTCAAAGATGATTGGACAGAGAGGCATGCGTTCATTTTGCCCCAATCCAACACGAAGCGATTCTGTTTGATTTGTAACGAGACAGTTGGGAGTTGTGAAGAGTTGAAATGTCAAACGCCAAACTGCACAATGTAAGAAGGTAAACCAAGTAAAACTGGTTCAGCCTCACACCTCATAAACTGAAGGTTAGAAGAGATCGACTCATCGAATGTGTACAAAATCTAGGCCACTTTTAACACCACAAACATAGGCCTATTGTTGCCCTTATTTAATATTAAAATCCCCCAAATACTTTTATTTCTTAAAATGTTACAAACATATATTTCCCTGGTTTCACAGACAAGGCTTACGCTAGTCCTAGACTAAAATGCATGTTTGAGCTGTTTTAACTGAAAGTAACTTGTACTGACAGATCTTGAGGACATACCATCTTGGGTATGTTTATAAAAGCTAAAGAGAATCTAATTGTAACAGTTATGATTTCATTTAACTTAATCTCACAAACAAAATACCAGGGGTGAAAGTAATGAAAACAGCAGAAACATTTATCAAAATATCTTTTTTATCTATTTCTGCAAAGAGGAGCTCAAAAAGAGCTCCCAGATTCATCTGCTCTCAGAAATGATCCTCCATTATCTCATATTATGTAGAACATTATATTAGAAGTGTCTTAAGGAAAGGATGTAAGGATAATTTTCATGTCTGTTGATTTCCAGTCACTTTCACCAACATGTTTCCCAGGATCAGGAACGACTTCCTACAATGTAAGTCACTAAGAAAACAAGCAGAGAAACTCATTGAATGTGTTAATGCTCTTCCTGTAGAAGGAGAAAGGAAACATGACAGAAGAGTTTTATAGTTGATCATGTAAATGATGATTTGCACAGGATATCTGATAAACTACACTGATAATTTTCATGTCTGTTGATTTCCACAGACCCTGACAAAATCAATGCTCTCAAGACCAGGAACGACTTCCTAAAATGTAAGTCACTAAGAGAAACAAGCAGAGAAACTCACTGAGTGTGTTCATGTTCTTCCTGTAGAAGGAGAAAGGAAACATGACAGAAGAATTTTATAGTTGATCATGTAAATGATGATTTGCACAGGATATCAGGTAAACTACATTGAAGAGACTTCTGATATATTGAACATGAAGATGTCAGCTACATTAAAAGATCAGACAGATTGATAATTCCTGATCCTGATGTGTTTTATCTCCATCAGATTCCCATCAGCTCACTCTGGATCCAAACACAGTGAATAAACACCTCCGACTGTCTGAGGAGAACAGAGTGATTACTGTCACTGAAACCAAGCAGCTGTATCCTGATCATCCAGACAGATTTGATGTGTATCCTCAGGTGTTGTGTAGAGAGAGTGTGTGTGGACGCTGTTACTGGGAGATTGAGTGGAAGTGTGATGTGTATATATCAGTGTCATATAAGAGCATCAGCAGGAAGGGATGTTTGTTTGGATGTAATAATCAGTCCTGGAGTTTGTTCTGCTCTTCTAACAGATACTCATTCAGACACAATAACATACGGACTGAACTCCCAGTGGAGTCCATCAGCAGGAGAACAGGAGTGTATGATGAGGATGAGGATTAAAGCGAAGAATAGGAGTGTAATCACATGTCACAGAGACACAATGAGGTAGGAGTGTTTGCCATCACAGTTTGGATGTTTCAGAATTGTTCTAGATCATCAGTGAAACTGTCCCCATAATGCTTTGAGCTCATGATGAGTAAGTTAAACAGTTTTTTTTTTTAAGTTATTAGTTTATTTACTCTCTTCTGTCAGTGAAATAACATGTCAGAATAAATGTAATAAATTCACCCTCATGTCGTTTCACACCCATAAGACCTTCGTTAATCTTCGGAACACAAATTAAGATATTTTAGTTGAAATCCGATTGCTCCGTGAGGTCTTCATAGGGAGCAATGACATTTCCTGTCAAGATCCATTAATGTACTAAAAACATATTTAAATCAGTTCATGTGAGTACAGTGGCTCAATATTAATATTATAAAGTGACAATTATATTTTTGGGACGGGCACATGACCATTGGCAGCCAATGAAATTGCAGCAGCTAATAAGGTAAATTTTATAATGTTTGACTGTTATGAAAATTAACATTCATATAGTTAAAATGAGGCTGTGCATGATATCTTGTGAGATTCAGCCACATGGTGGTGCTATAATAAGCAACATTAAGTTTTCAAAATGTGTATGTATTTTTCATTTCTTTGCTACAAGTCATTCTATTTAAAAAAAAAAAAAAAATAAAAAAATAAATCATGAACTCCTCCTAGGCCATTCATGAGATCTTTACCAAACTTTGCACACATCAGCTCTAGATCATGCTGGCAAATTTATCACAAAATTTGATGCGTTGATTCATTATATTTGTTATGAATGTCCTATTATGATTAATATGCCAATATATTATATGCACAAACTTCACAAAACTTTCTGATGCTCAGATGGGTAACCACAGTTTTTAAAAGAACAGCCATTTAGATCAATGGGAATGATAGATACTAATACTAATGTTCACAGGATAAGAAAAAAATTGATCCCCTTTCCTCCTCATTTCTTCAATTAGTGTATTCCTTTCATTTTTATGTTTACTGCACTTTCAGATGACATGTTTCCTCACATAAACCTATTGGATGCTTTGCTAATGAATGTGAAGCACTGTTTAAACCTCTAAGTCTGTTCTATGATAATACACCTGCTTAAAATCTTAACTTCTCTCCTACTAATAAGTCAAGATGGTTACATGGCTGCCTCAGTGTTGAGCTGCTTCTGTTGTTTTTGTTTGTTCTGTGTTAGTCATTCTTCTTCTATAACTTTTACCAGAGACAAACTCCTTAACATTCAGCAACACATACCAGACAATATTTTTCCGGTTTTTGATTATGCAGACGTTTTGTTGGAGGGGCACTGCGCTCCCAAGTATTCATCTTGCGAATGTCCAATACCTTAATAAAACAATGGATGAACTTCTCACCTGCATTAACATCAAACTCTGAAACAAATTTTCAAACTCTGCTTCACTGAAACCTGGCTGAGTGAAGCCATACCAGCCAACGTGCTACATCTGCCGGGCTTCCAGCTGTTCAGAGCAGATCGCATTGCGGAGTTATAAGGGAAAACGAGGTGGTGGATTGTGTTTCTACATTAATGAATGTTGGTGTTCAGATGTAACAATGCTGAAGAAGATGTGCTCTCCTAATTGAGGGCGCTCTTCATAAACTGCAAACCTTTCTACTTGCTGCAGGAGATTTCCTCATTCATTCTCATGTTGTGTTCATTCCTTGAGACGTGTTTGAGCTCAGCTCTGCAACAGCTGGCTGAACAAACAACTGAAATGGAGCAAAGGTACCCAGACTTTTTTAATTCAGACTCTCATTTTGATTTATGCTTCTAACAGTATTAGTCTTATGAAATGAATATTATGTTAAATATAATACGTTTCATTAAATAAATGCTTTGAAATAGGATTTTTTTAAACAATTAAGACAGGCAGAACGTCTGACAGCACAGATGCTGTTTGCCCATCATCCTGCGTGCAACGATGTTTATATTCATAAAGGGTCAATTAAATTAAAGGTGCATATTTTGCAGTAAAATATCAAAAAACCACTAGGCCAGTGTTATATATTTTGTTCACTTGAGTACTTACAATATTCCAGATGTTTGCAACTATTTGTAAATCGTGAGAAAATGGCAATTTTAACCAAGGCTCTGGGACGTGAGGAGTCACCTGTCAATTGCGTCATACCCGCGTTACCCTTGGTTTGCGGTTTTATTTTGTAGAAACCCTGGAAACACCGAAGACGCTTTAATATATTACACATTTTAATAGACAAGGGAACAACTGTTTTGATATATTTATAGACAGAAAACTAATTAATATGATATTCTAAAAATCTATCTTTCTTACTGCAGTGTGTAACAGTGTCACACAGCAGCCGCCAAGCAAACGCACAGAGTAACGTTATAACATCATTTTCAACACTCTCAAATGTATCTAATATGATAAACAGAGCTGTGTCACCTCATACTCATGACCGGAAAAGCAGAAGCAGCGCCTCTAGTGGACAAAATTGTATACTGTACCTTTAATGTTCACAGATGCAAACTCCTCACCTTTCAGTGACAACTCACCTTTTTGAGAACAAAATAGGTCACTTATGGGATTTGCATAGATCCAACGAGAAAGTGTTTTTCAAGGGTACTTGGATGTTTCAATGAGTATTGTACATTGTTTCCTTTACTCTTACTTTAAAAACTAATGTCTTTAATGGGGAATATTTTATGTATTTGAGGCCTGAGATGTGGGAATGGTAAAGAGAGAGAGAGCAAACAGTTTGCAGTTTAGCTCAGTATTGCCGTCTAATCAGCCAATGTTGTCTTAAATATCCTGCATTACAGTTTTGGATATATATATATGGTATTAAAAATAAATAAAAAATCCCTTAAAGTAACTACAAATGAGCTTGTAAAGCAAATTAAAAAACAAAACAAAAAACAAAGCATGCCCCCGCCCCACACGATGTTCTCACCTTTTTCCCCCTTACCTGTTTGCATCCCTGAATGTTACATGAATTTAATATTTTTAAAATTTAAATTGTCCTTCTTTAACAAATTAAACATGAACTATAACTCTTAACTTGATTTTGATGAACTATAACTTGATTTTGATGTTATTTCATAGCCAACTTTTCATAAAAAGTACATTATTTAACAAAGTTAAACAATGACAGGATGTTCACACATTTAATAAGATTTCATACATCAAATTATTGTTTAAATTCAGACAGTTTTGTAATCATTTGTTCATTTCAAAGAGTAAAACAAAAGGGAAAGATGTCAGGAAGGAAAAAGCAATACCCAAAGGAGTTGCTAGAGAAGGCAGTTGAGGAAGTGAAGGCAGGAGCAAGCTTGAGGGCAACAGCCAAAACAATAGTATTCCCCACACCACTCTACAAGACTACAAAACAAATAAATATACCCACAACCCTCATCCTATTTCGGCCCTGACACCTGGAGAGGAAGAGATTTTTATTTATTTATAATAAAAATTAGCTTCCCAATAACAAGTTTAGTAAAAGTTCTTGCTATTGGAATCACCAAAGAGAGTAGCAGAACCGAGAGCACCACTGTAAATCTGAGAAGGAACCGAGTGATGTCTGGTGGTCCAGGTTCAAGGCCCACCATCCAAAATTGATGACAGATTCCCAGGACAGAGGCCATTAAAGGTTTCTTCAACTTGTATGAGGCCTTCTATGTGAAGCACAGTTTGGAGGACAAGCCAAAGCTCATCTACAACTGTGATGAGACTGGCTTTGAAGACAAACCTCGGTCCAGGGAGAAGGTCCTGTGCCAGACTGGGAAGAAACACATCACAATGCATTGCTGCATAAATGCAACTCCGGCTTTCCACCCTTCATCACTTACCCCGACTGCCTCCCAAGTGATGCCTACAGACTGATGGACCCCCATTGCCCTCTATGGCATCCAGGAGAAGGGTTACATAGACTCTTCGGCATTACATCGGATATGCTCCTCAGGAGAGACCACTTATTTCAATCATGAACCAACACGAGACAAGTCTCAGTAGATGAAATCATGAATTGGAGGTAAAACAAAACTGAAATTCTCTGCCTACCTGCCCACACCACACACATCCTTCAGCCCACTGAAGACTGCTTTGTAAACACATACACGTCCTGATTGTAACCCACATTAAAATATGGTCTACAATAAAAACTGACTGCAATTATTCATAATATTATAAAATAATATATTATATATTTTTCAAAGTTAACAAGTAAATGGATTAAAAATAGACATTTCAGTAGGAGTGATTGGATTTAACAGAATTGTTTGGATGATGTTTCTTTTCTACCTTTTCGGGGTGTTTTTTTTTTTTGAATGAATGAATGAATGAATGAACTGGGCTTTAATGAACATGTTTCATTTTCATTTTTTTCTTTCATCTCACAAACTGAACTATATTACACATGGAACGAAGTGAACTATTTCAATATTTTTTGACTGAATCAGCAATACCTATCATTTGTGAAATAATCATTCTTTTGGTTAGATTCTTTCTTTTCGGTGAATTGGCCATATGTGCTTGCATAACGATCTGAAACGATTCAGATTTGTGCAGACCACTGTCACTGAATCATCTGAAGTTGTTTCTTGGTCAGTAACAACAACAAATAATGCTGTTTTCATGTGTTTCACTAGTTTACTTGATACCACTATTAAACAGCTTTGTGACATCCAGTGAGAAGCATTTAAATTCAACACAGACTTACCGGATACAAATCACTCGATGATTAAACTAGTTTTACATCAGATGAAACAGCCTTAACATTCCCAACAAGACTGGTGAGGAAAACAGGAGAAACATTGTGCCATGAACCAAGTTAGAAAACTTTTAAATCCCAAAATGACCACCCTTACAAACATTTACCATGAATGTATTGTAGTAATTTACCTTCGTTTGGACAAAAATGTGGAATATTTATATTGAATACTATGTTATAGTCATTTATGTCACCTTTAGGGAGCATTTCCTCTGAGAAGGCAAGGGAGACAGTGCATCCTCAAAATATTAGAATGAGAATATAATCCATATTACAAAAATAAAACCCAAAAAAAAAAAAAAAAAAACGATGCAAATATTACAGAACGTGACAACAAAAGTCACTGTCTTTCTAAAGGAACACTGTCCAACAGCAACACCCACAGGTAAAGTTACAGCAGGAGTCTGTGTCTCTCATGCCTCCCTTGAGCTCATAGAAAATCAACAGACCCCCTAAAGCATGTGGTGGGTTTTGTGGAGGGTAATAGAGGGGGAGGGTGGAGTCATGTGAGAGGAAGCAATAGATATGATCGGATATGATTGGTTTGTGCAATAAATCCTGCTTCTTGTTTTAATAAATTAATAAAATGATGCCGTCAATGGGGAAAACCAATTAAAAAGTAAGTAAACAGCTCACCCACTTAGATATCACTGCTTTATGTCACGTCAAAATCAAACCTGAAAAGACCTGAAAACATGATGACTGCAGGGGTTTTAGTGCATTCAGCTTGGTGAAATAAAGATCATCTTTGTGTCTGTGACAGAGTGTTTACGAGCATGACTGATGATCCGAAATAAGTTCCTAAAAAGATAGGAAATAGAAAATACATTGTTTAACCCTCTATGGTAGGGTGTTGCCTTCAGGCAACATAGCCTATTTTAGTTTGTTTTTAATAAAATGAGACTTTTAAATGAACTTTTAAAAAATAAGTAAATTAAAAAATTTATGAAAAAGTTTAATGATATTGTTATAGTGTCCAATTTTAAGCAGAAAAAAAAAAAAAAACACCAAGTAATTTTTTTCCTCATTGATATTATATTGCATACCTTAGATGAATAAATTGTTACTGTCTTTAGTTATTATTTTGGAATAAATGTAAAAATGCTTAAACTCGATGAGATTGATTTGGTTTTAATAAATAGAACATTAATTACATTGTTAATGTAAAAATAGGACGTTTGCCTCATTTCAGAACACAATTGCACGCTTCTGGTATAGGAATATAATTTCTTTGTGAAGGTGTGTATGGTTTTTACCTGTGTTTAGGTGTTTTTTATGTATAATATCATAATATAATAATATTTTACAGTAGTAGTGAGTAATCATGCATGGTTACCAAGTCTCACTTTCAGAATATTTTCATTTAAAACGAATTTTTTTCATTTATTTATTTGTCAATTTTTTAAATTCGATAATTCGGCAAGCCTCGAATGAAGCTTACTGAATAGCCCTGGTCTATGTTAACCAATTCAATTCCACACAAATGATGAAGAACTCACAAATACACATCAAAATACATATCCATACCTGCATTGGTTGGAAATATGCAGTTATTAATCGCTGTATTATGAATTTGCCTGCTCTTGCCAAACATTCAACCAAATAAGGGAAATTAGCAGTCTGGCTTTACACAGATGCTAACGTACAACCACACAGCATTCCCACAGTAAAAAAAAAATCCACTTCTGCAGATATAACGCCTTTAAACTAGTACTAAGTAAAGGTAACTTACTCAATCTTATCTCATTTACACATTTTAACGAAACACAGATCAATTAAGCATTTATTATTTCCCTTTTAAACACTTTTGAACGGGAGGGAACAAATACATACCTCGCTCCGCTCAGACCTCCCGCGGACCCGCAGCGAGAGCGCGCCGATGGCGTCACAACCGCAAATCACAAGAACTAAAGAAATAAAAACACATTTTTCCTTTCACAATTTTTGGGGGGAGAATTTAAAATAAAAACAAATTATAATCAATACCTGTTACACAGGTATAGTATGCTTAACTGAAGCTTGAATTGTTGGGTCACCAAGTGTTTGGGGAAATATACTATTCCCAGTTTATTTCTTATGGCTTATTGGTCAGCATTAATAGCTTTGAACGTTTCAGTAAATTAAGTTAATTCTCTGTTTCAATAATTCTTTCATTATTACCATGAAAAATGCAAAACCATTTGTACACTAAAACTAAAAATCAGAAAGCATAAATAAATAAAATATTATTTTATATCACTGGAAAATCATGAGTCTGGTATTGTATATTTACCTTTTATTTGGAGAAATGCATTTGCTGTTCTTAAGTTATCTGGAATAATGTCCTGTCGCTGGAGAAGTACTAAAACTTTAGCTTCTTTGTACACATCTCCCAACAGTATTTTAATGAGTACTTTACAATGATCAGCACGGACTACTTTTACTCACAAAAAACGAGACAAAGGCATGTTTTTCCTTTCCACATCTGGGGCACCACTGGCCAATCCTATGGCAGATGTTATACGGCTTTTCAAAACGTGTGCTTCGTCACTGACATACATTTAACAGCTGACTGATCATTTCAAGTCTCTCATACACGTTATTATTGCACACAGTTATGAACACCAGCAGAAACAAGCGTGGGAGCTACATACTTTTGGTGAGAGTAACGCAACATGTATGCAGGAGGGTTGAGCAGACCACAACATTTACCTTCTTGTGACTCTACTAAATGCTTGGGACATCACACAAATTAACTGAGCCTTTTCTTTTGTTTCCAGCACATCTAACCAGGCCATATGTGCATCAGTATCTAAACCGAGAGACTGGGATGCCTTTAGGGACATACTCCCTGTTACCGTGAATGGAAATGCTCCCACTAAGGCACAGGCAACAGAGGCATGGCTTGAAAACTACCGTAGTTATTACCACAAATAGAGGGATGTTCAGTACCAGCTGCGTGTCAGATATGTGCTGGGTAATTCTGGATTAATTTCCCTAGTTTTTCCTGCACTGTGTCATGGCATCCAGTGATGTATATCTGGTCTTGTAGGTTACTTCAGATTACAACACGCTTTCTTTTACAGATCAGTCAGTGAATAGGAAGTGTATCAAACTTCAGGAGTTAAGGGTGTTTTCACACCTGAGCGTTTGTTTCGTATATGTTCGCTGTCCCAACAAAGCCTTGATTCCCGCTATAGCTGCATTATAATATTCATATAGTCTTTGCATTTGACAGTGCTGGGAGATACATTTTTAACACATTATTTTTCCCCCATGACTTGTTGGACATGTTCAATAAATACGAGACAAACTTTGCTGTCATCCTTTCAAAACTGCTGAAAATTTTACCATTTCAAGACGAGTGATGATTATATCTACTGCAGTACTCAACTGTTCTTAACCTTTTGTAAAAAGGATCAGCTCATAGGGCAGACATTTCAGTCCTTGCTGGTCTGAAACACTGATATCTTATCCATATTTCCTAGGGTGAGTTTTCATTTTAACAAGATTGCCTGGTGGAAGACTGCCGGTTGGGTCACTGTGTACAGAGAAGTGAGACAGTACAACACGGATCACCACTTGGTCTGCTTCGATTTTGTTACGCACCTTTTCTCAAGATATATGGAGAGTATCCTAGCTGACTTTGAACAGGGCGTAAAACCAGACCTGGTTATAGTCAGTGACGTTGTTCATTTGACCCAACTGGCCGCCTTCCACCAGGCAAGTAGATGAAATGTCTGCCCTACGAGCTAATCCTTATCCCGTTGTTACAAAAAGTTAAGTCCTTTGTTACTAGTAGTGGCTGTAGAGGTGTGGACAATAAGTCAGAGTAGCAACATCCAATGTCCTAGGAGCATGTCCTAGTCATGCATGGCCTTTTCAGTGTAGTCTCGCATCAAGACACAAATCAATGCGTCTCCTCAGTCCTCTTGATTCATTATTGGAGATATGAACTTTTCCCCTGGTTTTCACAAACAAGGCTTAAGCTAGTCCTAGCCTTAAATGCATGATTTAACTGAAAGTAACTTGCACTGACAATGTGTTAGAGCCATTGTTTTGTCTCGAGATGCACACCAGTAATGTTTTTTTTCTAGTGTATGTTTATAAAAGCTACTTATATATCTTAATTGAATTAAGGCCTAATCCTGGTTTAGCCTAAGCCCTGTCTCAGAAACCGGGCCTTTATGTTATAAACAGTGCACTCTGCATGGGAGTATATTGACAGAGACTTTAAGTGAAATGAGTCTCCATTAAACATTGTTATTTTTATGATTAGAAGAGGAAGAAGTTGCGTCGGGTCATGGGAATAATGCCGCCGGATTGCGGGTCGGCATCGTTTACGGTTGGAACTACGACGGTATCTGTTCGTCTTTGAACCTCTGACTCTCGTTCTTGATTTATGAAAACATCCTTGGCAACTGCTTTTGCCCATCTTGCGAAAGTGGTGTGGAAAGTGCATGAAACTAAGAAAGAATAATGCTTATAGATTAGATGTAGATTAATTAGATGTAAATGTAGATTAGATGAATGTCAATTTTTAATCCATGGAAATATGCATTGTTGGAAATATGTACCTTTGCGCCCCTCCTTTTGCTTGTTGGCCTCGAGAACATCCTCTTCTGCTGGCTTCTGGCTGAAAGCGCTGAACTTGAGAGAAAATCAAGTCAATCTTATTAAAAATATCAATCATTCTTTATTCGAAAAATCAAGTGCATTTCAATTTTGGAAATCATGAAGGCCATTACCATCAATTAATCTCCCCTCCACACAAGAGTTTACTGCAGCAAGTTCTGGTTTCATGCTTCATTTATTGATGCTGCTGAATTTTCCATTGATATATGTCTCCTCATTTACAGAAGAGTGATGCAACCATGAAATCCATCATCAATGGCTCCCACAACTCCAGGAAAGCCCGAAACCCTCACAAAAGTGGCTTGTTTTTAGCGCATGATCAGTTAAAAAAAGTCAATGAACTGCCATACAGTGACCAAAAGTGATGTTCGGCCTAGGACATTTTACATTTTTACCCTTTATTGAAATATTATTAAAATCGCCACGATTTTTTCACGATGGCACAGCCAAAAATCATGCAGTGTATCCCGGATTAAGTCACTAAAAACAAATCTCAAACAGTTCTAAAATTAATGTTGCCCGCAATCGTCCATAGCGATCCACCCAAAGACACTGTACAACAAGCGACAGAGCCTTGAGTGCTGAGCCTTTTCTTAAATGCAATCAATATTTGGATTATATATTTTTAATCTGTGATTACATAACAAAGGTTCATTTATGTACAGACAAAATGTATTGAATTATGGAGAATAAAATATCAAGCCACTGATTACCTTGTAGGCAGCTCAAGTGACCAAGGTTCAAGTTCTGGCTCATGGATCTTTCACAATCCTGTGCCCCCCTTTCTCTCCCATTTAACTTCCTGTCTACTCTCTGTCCTATCATAATAAAAAGGCAAAAATGGCAAAAGATAAATCTTTGAAAATAATTAGTCTAAATATACAAATAAAAAAGAAAATAATATCCTATTATCTCTGGCAGTTGTTTTCACAAGTTCACACTTACAGATGATCGAACAGAGTAAAATAAGCATATTTGGCATGTTGCCCGAGGGGATCGAGGGCTCTGACCTCAGAATTTAGCCCAAACCCTGAGTACTCTCTTGTATACTGGGAATAGGAACCAGCCGAGAGTGAGGAACAGGGTGGTGGGTGGTGGAGGGATGCAGAAAACTGTTGAGGTAACTAGGAGGGTCAGCTGTGTATTTATATGCCTCTTCTCGAGCTGATTAGATAAACCATTTGAACGTGCTCCTCCCAAACTTTGTTTATAAAACATCATTTGTCGCTTAAATTCTTTAATATCTCAAAATGCAGACATGTAAGAGGCTGATAATTAGCTGAACATATTGTTTAATTAGTGACTGTCACATTTTGAGTTTGTTTTTTGATTCTTGTGTTCCATCATGTCTGAGTGTCATTGTTATCTCTTTATTAATTAGTTCAGTTGTCCGTCGTTCTCTCCCTGTTTGTCCCCATGGTTACTGATTTGATTAGAGTCCTTAGTTCAGGTGTGTCTTATTAGCTCCTCTGTTTCCCATGTATATAATCCCTCAGTTTCTGTCAGTTTTTTTTTTTTTTTCTAGCTTTGTTTATGTAAAGTGTGGCATGTTTCTCCTGCTTATTGTTTTAATTATTATATTATAAGTCACCAGAATAGATCTTCCTGACAGTGACACTTAGCCTACATCATCGTTCCATACTCAAGTAACCCACTTTCCTGATGTGTCGGCAGGCTGTGTAAAGAGAAGATACAAGTTAGATTTTATTTTCAAAGTTGGAATGACATTTTCCTACTGATAGATTTGGAACAAAACATAACACCCATAACAAATCAAACTTCTTTTTTTTTTTTTTTTTTTTTTTTTTTTTTGAAAAAAGTGACTTTTGCATTCAAAATACATTAATAACAAGTTTTAACAATAACAAGTGTCAAAACAATTAATTTGCAAATGGCAGGCAAAAGCCTCTTTTCCACAATCAGGGTTATACAATACTATGTATAGACATAAATATACCTATACCTTATATACTTCCGGGTCTCGCCATATGATGTCATAGGCTGTCGCCGGCCAATAGGATTGGAGTTTTGATACTTGGCTTTCAGACACCGGGTCACGTGAGACGTTCCCCATAGCGTTAACAAACACAGAGTCTCGTTCCCTGTTTCTCATGGAACCATGGTTACATACGTAACCTGAGACGTTTTGTGTTTAGGGTTGAAAAAGTAGGTGATGGTTTCAAGAAATGTGTTTTAGCAATTATCACCTTTCCCTTTAAAAGCAGTCCTTTCGTGTGTTGTCTTTGTGACTGTGATGTTTGTTCCTGTTATACGTGTTTTCTCTCCTGTTTTCCAGTTGAATTACCCATCTTGTTTTTCTCGTCCTCCAACCCTTCTTTCATCTGCTTTTCCAGCAAAAAATAAAACGGTAAAGAAATGAGATTGAGAACGATGTCAATTGCATGAGTCTCACGCTGAATGCCTGAGAGTTTGCAGCCCTGGCACTAGTCTCATGACAGACCAAAAATTCATTCTCTGAAACTAAAAACTCAATTCACATAATGAAGTACAAGCACTACATGGTAAACAGATATGTTGTTTGTGGCTCTTTTAATGACAGTGATTCTCCACATAGTTTCACCCATATGTCCTTTTGAAAAAATGTTCCTATTAGTTTTCCGATAATGTTCTGGTATAACAGGTATATGTTTTTCACCAAAAATGTTGCTAATGTTGCTAAGGTTCACTTTCACAGCTGTTTCACGTTTGGCCGGATTCACCACATGACAACGATCGCGTGTTTGTGTTTATTCTCACGCCTTCAGTTCCACTAATGCTCACATATCTGTATTATTATAACAGTTAAAGCTCTTTTCATGTAGTCGTGGTGATGTCATGTTTATCAAAATAAAACTAATAAAAAAAATGGACCCCACTACATTGGTATTTAAAAATACATGCTTATGTTAACTTATTCTTGTAAAAACAGACGCTGTAAGCAGTACATAAAGTATAGAATGAAAATGTCTCTGAAACATCAGTGTATTAGTCAAATATTGCATTTATTTCACTTAAGCTGTGATAAAGTATGTAAACAGCATGAGCATCACTCGCTGGAAGCAGAAAGTGTCCGACTTAACGTCTCCGTTTTCAGCTCCACCCCACCTGTATGCGGCTACTCTCGCCAATCGGTTGCATCCAGCCGATGTCGAACACACCTGACTCTCACACCTGTAGCGCCCCCTATCTGCCTTACTCTGAATTATGTAGGACAGCACCTCAGATTCATTAAAGGGTTATTCACCCAAAAAAAAAAAATGTCATTAATTACTCACTCTCATGTCCACACTCGTAAAATCTACGTTCATCTTCAGAACACAAAAAATTAAGATATTTTTGATTAAGTCTGAGAGCTTTCTGACTCCTCGATAGACAGCAATTTAATTATCACTTTCAAGGTCCAGAAAGGTAGTAAAGACATTGTTAAAATAGTCGAAGTGACTACAGTGGTTCAACCTTATTGTTATGATGCGACGAATATTTTGAGCGCAAAAAAAATTACGACATTATTTAACAATCTCTTTTCTTCCATGTCAGTCTCCAACGCCAAGGGGTGGCCAAACTCAGTATGTATTTATAAATACCAATGTAGTGTCCCTGCAGAGTTTAACTGCAACCCTGATAAAACTCACCTGCGTGTAATCCTGAAGACCTTGATTACTGGTTCAGGTGTGTTTGATTAGGGTTATAGCAAAACTCTGCAGGGACAGCGGCCCTCCAGGACAGAGTTTGCCCACCCTGTCCTACACAGTTAAGCACTCCCATGTTTACGTCCAAACGCCGGTATTGGTCGACGCCGTACACGTGAGCAGCACGACGCATGCATGTGAAGCTGACGCAGGAGCCGATTACTATACTTCTTTATGTAATTGTAAATTGACTTTGTTACAAAATACTTTTTTTCTTTTAACTTCATGCTTTGGATGCTGTGTTCTCTATTTTTTTGATGTAGTATCAAATGAATGATCTGTAGTGTTTTGTAATATTAATGCGCTGTGTGTATGATTTGAAAGTAATATTCAATTTTGAGCACAGAAAAAATGGTTTTGAGGTTTGATTTTGACAGAAGAGTCAGATGACCTCTGAGTGTAGTTTGAAGATTTGGGTCTGAAAAAGTAGGTGATGGTTTCAAGAAATGTTTTAGCAATTATCCTCAGCTTTGTTTCTGCATTCCTCTCGTGTTCGGTGGATGTGGCATTATCACATGGCGATGTTGCGCAAAAACACTTGATTTTGCTTCCTGATTAATGCCACACCTGCACACTATCACCTTTACCTTTATAAGCAGTCCTTTCATGGGTTGTCTTTATCGGAAGGTTCGTTGACTCAGATGTCTCGTGCTTTATCTCTTCTGTCATCTGTTTACCCACTGCAGTGATTGCCTGCCAAGCTTCATCATCATCATCAAAAAATTGGGACTACTTTTTCTGTTTTGATTGTCTGTATTATTTCTTGGCTTCTTTATTAAATCTCATTTATTCTATTTCCCACTTCTGGGTCAACTATTTATCATAACAGCTGACCACCACCCCACACCCCTCTTTCCAGAATTGTTTCCTCTGATACTCTGTACTCTGCCAGCAACAAAACAGCTTGTTTTCTTTAGATCTTAAACCTGTTATACCAGAACTTTCTCAGTTTTTGAAAAGGACATATGGGTGAAACTATGTGGAGAATCAGTCATTAAATGAGCCAAAAACAACATATCTGTTTACCATGTAGTGTCTGTACTTCATTATGTGAACTGAGTTTTTAGTTTCAGAGAATGAATTTTTGGTCTGTCATGAGACTAGTGCTAGGGCTGCCAACTCTCAGGCATTCAGCACGAAACTCGTGCAATTGACACCATTCTCACTCTCATGCCACACAACCATATTCTCATTGGTGTTTGAAAAAGGTCCATAATACAGCTTACATTTACCCTAGGAAAGCCTTTTAATGACCAGCATGATAGTTAGGTAGAAAAACTCATCATTAAAAAATGGTATCATATTAAAAACTACATCATAATGGCCCAGTTTCACAGACAGGTCTTAGCCTAAGCCAGGATTAGGCCTTAGTTTAATTAGGATATTTAAGTAGCTTTTATAAAAGTACACATTTGAAAAACAATAGCACTGACATATTTTAAGATATATCAGAACAAGTTGCTTTCAGTTAAAACAGCTCAAAAACTGATGGACTAGGACTAGTTTAAGCCTTGTCTGTGATACTAGGGGAATGAGTCGTTAATTTTAACGTTTAGTAATAATTCCAGCTGACAGGTCTCCCTGTATGTTTACAGCATTCCTTGAGAGATTTTTTTCCTTGAGAAAAATTAACATGTAGCTTGTTGTGGCAAAAATTCGACTCGACTCAGTGCATAAGAGACAAACACATCCTACTGTCTTTCGAAAGTTTTATTTCTTGCAAGAAAGGTCAGACAGTCATACAAGCTCACAAAAAGCTGCAGAGTGTAAGACAAAGAACGAAAGCTTCCCCTCACTTTTATATCTCTAACCTCCAAGGCTGAAGCCTCTGTCCGTTTACCATATCAGGCACATAACCAGGAAAACTCTGCCACCTGTCACGTGACAATCATATTCCTCTTACACCTTGGCTTGCTTAGTTGGGGACACTTGACATTTGACTTCACTTTTAATAATCAACAGTGCTTTGATCTGCCTGCATTGACACTATTCTTTAAGAGCTGCTGTGCAGCCAAAATTATATACCAGTTATCAATGTAAAGCTGCTTTGACACAATCTACATTGTAAAAAGCGCTATATAAATAAAGGTGACTTGACACCACAACTTATACATTTGTTTTTCATACAAACATGGTCTTTTACTCTGGCTTGGCCACAGGCCAAAAATAAGTCCCCAAAAGTAGCTGTTCTACGTGACTAAAAGGCTCTACACACACACTTGTAAGAGAAAACATGTAATCATCAGCATATAAGAATAATTACAATATTTTTTTAAAATTTCCACAACATAGCTACTGTAACTAATATTTATCAATATTGAATCAACATTGGAATCCAATCGCAAACTTATGAATTGAAAGCATGAATTTTGTGTCTGGCACAATTAAAAACAGTAGCACACCAGTCATTGTACCATATCATTGTCACAATTCTTAATTAAAATGTGTTTATTTACCAAATGTTTTGACAATCACACTACACTTAATGTGGAAGTTTCTTGTAAGAGTAATATGTTATTTGTTTTTTTTATATTGATGTGGAATAAATAATTATATGTGTGTGTTAAGCAATTGTAAAATAATTATTGCAACCGGTGACGCTGCTTTTGCTGGCGACTCGGACACGTGTGCATTGGCCAGCTTGTTTGTCTATGTGTTCATGTATTAAGTATTGTCTTAAGTTTGTTTAGTCAAGTTATGCTTTTATCATAATGAAGACAATTCTGGCACAGTTTTTACTGTTGGTACTGATCGGAGAGGAGAATTTGGCTTCGAATCGAGTGACACCTGCACACTCTGCTGGCGTGCAATCGTTTTGCTACACTAGACAGGAGCTGCTTTCACTGAGGCCTGCAAGGACAACGCCATCCACAGACAATATCTGAGGATATCAGGAGGAAGCATGTTCATCCTACATGACACCGAAGAAGAGTAAAGAGAGGTGCAATCCATCTCCGAAATTGGGGTAATGAACCACCGCTGCCGTCCATGATTTTGAGCAATGTGTATTCTTTAAAAAACAAAATAGAGGAGCTACTCAAAAACTCAAGGATTTGCCATGATTATCGAGACTCTTGCTTGATGGTCTTTACAGAGACCTGGCTCCACCATGATGTCCCAAGGGTTTATTTTGAAGGGTTTTCCTTTGTTTAAGCAGAAAGAAAACTCGGGAAAGACAAGAGATGGTGGCGTTTGTATCTACATGAGGGATGGATGGTGCTGCCAGTTGTTGATATGAGCCACACCCTGTTTCATTAGGAAATGCAACTTTTCTATGCTACTTGTACCTCTTCAGCTTATAAAGAATAATGATGACAACACAACTTTGACTTGAAGATAAACAGAAGTAAGCTGTTTATGAGGTACAGCTATCATAAAGAGATACCTTGGAGGAAGAAACATGTTCAATGACATGTTTGTGTGTAAACAAGTGAAAAGAAGTTAGCTGTTCATGAAGTACGGCTGTTATGAGAGATATATAGATAACTTGTTTATGGGTAAACAGTGAAACAATTGGAAGAGATAACTTTTATATAAAAACAAACTGTTGATAGATTGGAAAGTAATGTGTGGAAAAAGAAAAAGAAACCCCAACAACAGATGTTTGTATTAAAGAATGACAGACAAGTGATATTTTTGTGCGAGAATGATATTTGTTTTTGTACGAGGATGATATTTTTGTACGAGAAAGATATTTGTTTTTATACAAGAATGATCTTTGTACGAGATTGATATTTGTGTATAAGAACAGAGGTATTTGATCAGGTCAATAGAAAGGATGTGATCACATCAAAATAATATAGAAAAAAAAAAAAAAGAAAGAGCCTAAAAGTATAAATATATAGGCTATATTAATCATTAAAGAAAGAGAAGACACGGTATTGTAATCCTTTATTAATCATTAAAAGCAAGAGAAGACACAGTATTGTATCCTTTATTAAAGCATATATTAATCACTTATTAAAGAATAAAAAAACAACTGGTAATGCATTTGTTAGTAACATGTTAGTAGATTAGAAAGGAACTAATCTGTATTAGAAAGAAAGGCAGTCTTACTGTTGAAGGATGTCTTAATCAGAAGCACAGGATGCAGCAGAGGAGAAGAGTCCAGAACAAAGAGACAAGGCCTCTATATATAGACATATGAGGGGAATTCCCAAGAAGATGACATCAAGTGGTCAGATAGTCTATAAAAGGCTGGACCATGAAGAGAACAAGAGGGGCTGCTTCACACCTGAGACTGTACCTCCGACACCAGAACCAGCTGATGATGCCTCCATCGCTGATATTGCCTTGACTGAAGAACTTTTAATACTTATAATTTATTTAATTACTTGTATAGAATGTAGTAGAATATATATAATGCTAGTAATACTAATGTAATAAATAAATGAACTTATAACTTTTTAACTAAACTCGGCCTCATGTGGCATTAATTTAAGTCATTGAGCCTGAACAGACCACGGAGAAGTCTTCTGTCTGATTGTAAGTATTTTTAAAATGCTTATAATTTAAGTCAGATTTGACTTTCTTACCTAACCTGAGAATAATAAAAATAAGGTAAAGGTGCTTAGAGACGCATCGCAAAACACAGTATACGGTGAGTAAAACATTGTGCAACTCTGATGTGGTTGTCACTGAGGCCTTTTTACCTTCTGCAAGAATTTGGAAACATTAGCCGCGTTTCCATCAAAATTAGCCGGAACAATTTGTCCCAGGAAATTTTTTTCGCCCCAGACCTATTGCTAGCTGTGTTTCCATAGCGGTCTAAAGTATCGTAAAGATAGTCCGGTGACGTAGGACTGCGCTCAACTTTCTAGTTCCCGCTGGATTTCGTCAGTCCATCGGTCATATTTTAAAAACTCCGTTCTTGATTCGAATATCAAACAAATCTCACTGCATGCACTGTAACAGACAATGGTTGAAATAAAATGTTGTGTGGAGTCAACCAATCAAAATGCTACATGAACTCAACCAGTCAGCATGTTCAGCGTGCAAGTCCAACCCCCGAAAGTTCCGGAACTTTGAAAAAGTTCTACCTTGCGAGCAGGTACTTTCAGAGGGGGAATTTTTTTACACAGCAGGGTTTCCCCTACCATTATATAAGGAGGGCGCCGCCCTCCTAACGGCTCGCCCCGCCCCCTTGAAGGTCAAGTAAATTTGATTTGATTTTCTTTATAGTGCAAGATTACAATTTGTTATTTTACTAAACAAACTAAATAGCCTTTAAGTAATATGTTATTTATCTTATTTCCATGATGGCATGTCTTTTCTGTCTGTGTTTGCACGTTTACAATTATCCCAATGAGTGCGCACACTCACACACAAACAAACACTTACGTCACATACAGATGAGCACTAGCGGACAGAGAGCGCATGGCGGGAAATATGTCGCGTCAAACAGATGAAAACCAAACAAAAATATTTGCGTTTTTTAAACGCTCACAGGGAACTGAAGATGGCAACACTCGCTCTACTGCGAGTAGCAGCCGGAGTAGCTCTCCTGCTCCAAGTCTAAGTGCTGCGCATCCTGCCCCTGACAAGAATCAAAAGTCCAGTCATCACTGGATGACAGGTTTTGACCCAGCTTGGCTGTCAGAGGGGCAGGCACGTGCACCTGTGCAGAGCACATGCCCTTTTTGTCCTTACACTCCGAAGTGCCCTTTTTTTGGAGGTGTTTTATTTTATTTATTTTCTTCAATAAATCAATGCTGTCGGTCACCCTTTACGTCTGTCTGATTTGTAAATATATTTAGCCTAATAAAGGTATTAAAAAGAGCTTGTGACAAAATCTTTTTGGATCCGCTCAAACTGTCAGTCAAACCTCTTAACTCCGCCCCCTGAGTGCAGCGAACTGAAGTTCCACAGCAGAGCAGCTGAACGTCTTGCAATGGTAAATAAATATCTTGTTGTTTGAATAAGTACAACGTTGTCTTTATGAAAAAACACTAGTATGTCTATAAAGTTTCATATTTTATGCATTTGAGGCCTGAGACCGGCAGCGGAGAGAGAGGGATGGGGCTAGCATTTGCCATCTAAGTTAGTCATAGCCAATAGCCTACAAATAGCCTTAAATAGTCTGTGCATACAGTAGTACTACATCTTTTATAAATTGAGATTTTGGCCAAACGTATTTTACAACAGGAAAAACTGAGCTCTCATAACCTAATGATGACGTAGCCTAATGTGATACCGTTGTTTTAATGGAAAAAATTGCATATGCACATATTCGCTGGTCAAAAACCCGGCGTAACTGCATTTGACTTTTAACACAAAGCAACTGAGTGATCTTTGTCAGCTAGGTAAAATATATTTCTAAGAAATTTCTTCTTTGATTTGTGATGGCTATCTGCTGATACACTTAATTCATTATAATTTAACGTAATCATATTATAACTTATATGGTCACACAGTATGGTTAATGTTTACGATGTTAATATGCATGCATTTGCTCGCTAGATAATTTTTTTAATCTAGTATTGTATACTCCCCGCTCGTCTTCACATGTATAAACATAGTAAAACATGGTTTTACTACAGTAATGTTGTAGTAACTAAAAACATTACAGAATCATCAGGTCACTGTGCTTCTTTATATTTTAACATGCTGAATGTAATGTGTGTGTATTAATGTTTGTTGAGAGGGACATCCCAGTGGATCACAGTGAAGTCATAAACATCTTCAAGCACATGGCTTTGGGGTTGTTGGGGGGTGCCCTTTTTCAGTTTCAGCACATGCCCCTCAAAAGGTCTGTGCACGGCCCTGCAGAGGGGAAATACTCCCCTTGGCTGTACAAGACTGATCTTGGTAAGTAACTAAATACATAAATAAATAAATATGACAGCAGGGTTCTCATCTATCACATTTTAAAAAGATTTAAATATGTTTATTTTTTTTTTTTTAAAGAGATATCTTATGTTAACATTTTTTAACTTTTACAAAGCATTACTCTCCCAGACAACCAATTTATGTGACATAGATAGATAGATAGATAACACATAAAGAATGAAAAGGAAATTATTTAAGATGTCTTTTTGGTTTTAGGAATGTTCTGTCGAATATGTAGACAGCATAAACAAGCAGTTGTGAGAGGAAATCAGACCTGGCCATTTATAGAGTCTCCCTGCCAGTCCTACAGAAAGGACAAACTTGACAAACATATGGCATCTGAGCATCACAGCCTGTCTGTGCCAGTCAAGTTTGTTAGCAGGTCATTTTATTTTATTATGATTCAACCAATAATATGTTGCTTTCATGTTTACAAAGGCATGATGGTCATTTGGAGACGTATGAGGCCGTCTGTTGGAGAGGTATGTGAAGGAATTTCTTGAGCTGTCCGGAGATCTTGCTCTGTGTTTATTTTTGCATAGGACTGGATATGGAAACCATACGGTATAATGAACCCATTTGTTATTATTCCCTAGTCGATTCCATTAATCTGCTTCTGTATTTAAATGGCTCAATTTTCGAAGTCGAAGAAGTTAAAGTCAAGAAGTCTCCTCCTTATCCAGCCCCATCAGAAACACACAAGATCTCACCTCGAGCCGGTTCCCTCCACATATCCCTCCAGTGGTTCCGTCCATTTCTGTCCTCCTGCTGTTCCCCAAGTCCTCAACTCTAGGAGTGAGATGGCCACCACTCCAGAGCCTTGTCTCAAGATGGCCGCCACACCAGAGCCTCGTCGCAAGATGGCTGCCAGTCCAGAGCCTTGTCTCAAGATGGCCGCCACGCCTGAGCCCTCGGTCAAGATGGCTGCCTCACTCAGGACTCCGCTGCTGTCCCCGAGTCAGTTCCAGACTTCGCTCCAGCCTGCCAGCCTGCTCCAGACCCCGCTCCAGCCCAGAGACCCTTAGCTCCTCCCAATAATTCTTTGGGGGGGCGCCATATACCCGTGGCCATAGGGGCCGAGGCCACAGAGGCTGCACCACCATGGCCCCCTGAGCAATCAGCCCCACTCTGGGCCCCCGAGCCGCCTGACCCGCCATGGCCCCCCGAACCTCCTGAACTGCCATGGCCGCCTGACCCGCCATGGGCCCCCAAAAGAAGGCCCACGTTGACAAGTCAAATTTCAGTCCAGTGTCTGTTCCTGTATTCCCTGAGCCCATTTTCCAGACATTCACCCTCCTTGCCAGAGTGGTCATGGCCCCTGAGATCATTAGGTCCTTTCCCAATCAAGAGTTTGTCCCAAGACTGTTTTCAATAATAAGGCAATTCTCCCACCAGTGGAGAGAGTCCTTGTTCCTAGAAAGACCACCAATCCTATTCCTACCCCTCCTATCTCACCCTTTGTGTTTCCTGGTCATCAGGCAGTTCCTAAGCTGGCACCTTTCACCCTTCAACTTTTCGCGGGTCCTATCCCTACCCGCCCCATCTTACCCTCTTTGTTTCCTGGCCAGTACGGGGGTTCTTTGTTTACTTCCCACCCGTCCTCCCAGTTGGTACCTCCGTGGCCCCCTTCTAACTCAGTTCCCCCTTGGACTTCTCTAGCCATTGCCCAGGGGTGAAGGTCACAGAAAACAGATTTGTTTTATTATTATTATTTTTTGTGTGTGTGTGTCTCTGTAATAGTGTTCAGCAGTACTGTAACTCTGTATAGTACATGAGTTTGTCTGTCAGTTTAAAAACAAAGTTGTTTTAATTTTGAGATCTCTCCAGATTAGTGAATTTTATTGTAGGGTATTTGATCTCATGTTCTGTCTTAGCAAGAAAACCAGTCTTACATTGACAATACCAGTTGATTTCACTGCAGCTAGGCTGTGTTCTTTTTAGAGTTATTGCCCTATTTCTTTCAAAGACTTCACCATCCACTTTGAGCAGGACATGATCAGAGATGACAAGTATTTTAATCTTTCCAAATTTTTCACAGACTCAAAATGAACATAACGCTGCTCTGAGCTCAGTGAAATATCTGTCTGTCTTTTAACTATATATTTCAGTGCTCATATTTCAACTATATATTTCTGTCTCTGTGTGTCTTTTCAGTGTTTGTCTCTTTTTGCCTGTAGTTTCAGATATGTTGTGTGTGGTTCTTTTAACACAAGACAGTAATTCTCCACATAGTTTCACTCTTTTATCAAAAAATTCTAAAAAAAAAAAAAAAAAAAAAAAATTGTTTCCATTAGTTCTACTATAACAGGTTTCATTTCTGATGAAAACTCCACCCTCCTCAGTCCTATATAAAAATGCAGATTTGAAAGGAGTTTCAAAATAACTTCTACTCAAGACACAAGTTCAGTGGAGGATCAAGAAACATAGACATTGTCATTATTCATGGTAAGTAAAGACTGCTTCATAAAATATTGACATATAGATTTAAAAGTGTATCCATTTACATTGGAGGGGCACTGTCCTGCAGAGTTTAGCTCCAACCCCAATTAAACACACCTGAACCAGCTAATAACGGTCTAATTAGGCATAAGTTTCTAACTTCCAGGCAGGTGTGTTGAGGAAAGTTGAAGCTAAATTCTGCAAGACGGTAGTCCTCCAGGACCGAGTTTGGACACCCGTTCTAGACTTAACAGCGTTGACACATTAACTTTTTTTTTTTTGAGTGCTAACAAAAACTTTTTGCCCAGTGAATTACACCACTGCATACAAAAGGAAATAGTAACCATTTATAGTTTAGCACTAACAGGGCTGCCAACTTTGAGTTGAGTGAGAATTATGGAAGGGGGGGTTGTAAAAAATACATCACAATAAGTGTATTGGGATTGTCAAAACATTTGGTAACATTTGTTTTTATTAGTGCTTGACACAAATTTCTTGATTCCAATCTTCATTCAATATTGATAAAAAATTAGGCACAGTAGCTACATATTAATTTTTCTCAAGGAAAAAAAAAAAAATCAAATGTTGTAAACATACAGGGAGACCTGTCAGCTGGAATTATTACTAAACATTAAAATTAACAACTCATTATAATAATGCAGTTTTTATAATGTTACAATTTAATTATATGAGTAAAAATATAATAAATATGTAATATAGTGCATATATTTTGCAAAATACTCCTCTCTAAAGTTAATTTACCTAGCTAACTCTTATGCTGGTTATTAACAGGCTTTCCTAGGGTAAATGTAATGTCAGCTGTAATGATAAATAGTTGACCCACAAGTGGGAAATAGAATAAATGTGATTTAATAAAGAAGCCAAGAAATAATACAGACAATCAAAACAGAAAAAGTAGTCCCAATTTTTTTTAAAGATGATGATGAAGCTTGGCAGGCAATCACTGCAGTGGGTAAACAGATGACAGAAGAGATAAAGCACGAGACATCTGAGTCAACGAGAACCTTCCGATAAAGACAACCCATGAAAGGACTGCTTATAAAGGGAAAGGTGTGTGCAGGTGTGGCATTAATCAGGAAGCAAAATCAAGTGTTTTTGAGCAACATCACCATGTGATAATGCCAAATCCACCGAACACGAGAGGAATGCAGAAACAAAGCTGAGGATAATTGCTAAAACATTTCTTGAAACCATCACCTACTTTTTCAGACCCAAATCTTCAAACTACACTCAGAGGTCATCTGACTCTTCTGTCAAAATCAAACCTCAAAACCATTTTTTCTGTGCTAAAAATTGAATATTACTTTCAAATCATACACACAACAAATTAATATTATAAACACTACAGATCATTCATGTGATATACATCAAAACATAGAGAACACAGCATCCAAAGCATGAAGTTAAAAGAAAAAAAGTATTTTGTAACAAAGTCAATTTACAATTACATAAAGAAGTATAGTAATCGGCTCCTGTGTTGTTGGCTTCACATGCATGCGTCGTGCTGCTCACGTGTACGGCGTCGACCAATACCGGCGTTTGGACGTAAACATGGGAGTGCTTAACTGTGTAGGACAGGGTGGGCAAACTCTGTCCTGGAGGGCCGCTGTCCCTGCAGAGTTTTGCTATAACCCTAATCAAACACACCTGAACCAGTAATCAAGGTCTTCAGGGTGAGTTGCAGGTGAGTTTTATCAGGGTTTCAGCTATACTTTACAGGGACACTACATTGGTATTTAAAAATACATACTGAGTTTGGCCACCCCTGGTTGTAGGAGACTGACATGGAAGAAAAGAGATTGTTAAATAAAGTCATCTGCTTTTTTTTTTTTTTTTTGCGCTCAAAATATTCTTGTCACATCATAACAATAAGATTGAACCACTGTAGTCATGTCGACTATTTTAACAATGTCTTTACTACCTTTCTGGACCTTAAAAGTGATAATTAAATTGCTGTCTATTGAGGAGTCAGAAAGCTCTCGGACTTCATCAGAAATATCTTAATTTGTGTTCTGAAGATGAACGGTCTTACGGGTGTGGACATGAGAGTGAGTAATTGACAATTTTTATTTTTGGGTGAATAACCCTTTAATGAATCTGAGGTGCTGTCCTACATCATTCAAAGTAAGGCAGATAGGGGGCGCTACAGGTGTGAGAGTCATTAGGTGTGTTCGACATCGACTGCGGCTGGATGCAATCGATCGGCGAGAGTAGCCGCATACAGGTGGGGTGGAGCTGAAAACGGAGTGATGCTCGTGCTGTTTACATACTTTATCTCAGCTGAAGTGAAATAAATGCAATATTTGACTAATACACTGATGTTTCAGAGACATTTTCATTTTATACTTTATGTACTGCTTACAGCGTCTGTTTTTACAGGAATAAATTAAAATAAGCATGTATTTTTAAATACCAATGTAGTGAGGTCTATGTTTTTTATTAGTTTTATTTTGATAAACATGACAACAGCACAACTACATGAAAAGACCTTTAACTGTTATAAAAATACAGATTTGTGAGCATTAGAATCAGAATCAGAAAGAGCTTTATTGCCAGGTATGTTGTTTACACATACTAGGAATTTGTATTAGTGACAGAAGCTCCACAGTGCAACAGAGTGACAGCGACAAGACATATAATAAAAAAGAATAAATAATAATATACAAATACAAAAAAAAGCAAAAAACAATAATATAATATAGACAATTGTATGTACAGTTATGTGTGCAAATTGAGATATAAAATAAGTGTTTTAAGTAAATAATGTGTAATAGTGTTGTGTGTTCTCTGTTAGTCAAGTGTTCATGAGATGGATTGCTTGAGGGAAGAAACTGTTCCTGTGTCTGGTCGTTCTGGTGCTCAGGGATCTGTAGTGTCGACCAGATGGCAACAGTTCAAAGAGGGAATGTGCTGGATGTGAGGGGTCCAGAGTGATCTTCTTTGCCCTTTTTCTCACTCTGGATAAGTACAGTTCTTGGAGAGTGGGGAGGGTTGTACCAATGATTCGCTCAGCAGACCGGACTACCCTCTGTAGTCTTCTGAGGTCAGATTTGGTAGCTGAGCTGAACCAGACGGTAATTGAATTGCAAAGGATGGATTCGATGATGGCAGAGTAAAACTGTTTCAGCAGTTCCTGTGGCAGGTTGAACTTCCTCAGCTGGCGAAGGAAGTACAACCTCTGCTGGGCCTTTTTTACAATGGACTCGATGTGGTTGTCCCATTTCAGGTCCTGGGAGATGGTGGTGCCCAGGAACCTGAATGACTCCACTGCAGTCACAGTGCTGTTCATGATGGTGAGTGGGGGGAGAGCAGGGGGTTTCTCCTGAAGTCCACGATCATCTCCACTGTCTTGAGCGTGTTGAGCTCCAGGTTGTTTAGACTGCACCAGACAGCCAGCTGTTCAACCTCCAATCTGTAAGCAGACTCGTCACCGTCCTGAATGAGGTCGATCAGTGTGGTGTCATCCGCAAACTTCAGGAGCTTGACAGAGGGGTCTTTGGAGGTGCAGTCGTTGGTGTAGAGGGAGAAGAGCAGTGGGGAGAGGACACAGCCCTGAGGGGCGCTGGTGCTGATGGTGCGGGTGCTGGATGAGAATTTTCCCAGCCTCACTAGCTGCTGCCTGTCTGTCAGGAAGCTGGTGATCCACTGACAGACAGAGGTGGGCACGGAGAGCTTAGTTAGTTTGGGCTGGAGGAGTGATGGGATGATGGTGTTAAAAGCAGAGCTGAAGTCCACAAACAGGATCCTCACATAAGACCCTGGCCTGTCCAGATGCTGGAGAACATAATGCAGTCCCATATTGACTGCATCATCCACCTGTTTGCTCAGTAAGCAAACTGCAGGGGGTCCAGTAAGGGTCCAGTGATGTCCTTCAGATAAGCCAGAACCAGTCTTTCAAATGACTTCATGGCCACAGACGTTAGAGCCACAGGTCTGTAGTCATTTAGTCCAGTAATTTTGGGTTTCTTTGGGACGGGGATGATGGTGGAGTGTTTGAAGCATGAGGGGACTTCGCACAGCTCCAGTGATCTGTTGAAGATCTGTGTGAAGATGGGGGCCAGCTGGTCGGCGCAGGTTTTCAGACAGGCTGGTGAAACGCTGTCTGGGCCTGGTGCCTTTCTTCTCTTGTTCTTTCTGAAGACCTGGCGCATGTCATCTTCACTGAACTGAATTGCAGGTGTGGGGGAGAGGGGGGTTGTTGGAGGTGTGAATGGTGATTTTCCAAACCTGCAGTAAAACATGTGGAACTGAAGGCGTGAGCATAAACATGAACATGTGATCATGCAGTGAATCCGGCCAATCGTGAAACAGCTGTGTCGTCATCAGCGCTCGTGCAGCTCCTCTTGAGAAACTGTGCTGGCTGAATCAGGCGGCTGATCTCGAATCGCTCTCGCGGTACTTTGAAGCCATACGCCACAGTCACATGCCGTCGGCACCGTTTCAAGTCGGACAAAATTTCTTACCGGCATGCACTGCTTCATGTCAGCCTCCAATCGGTCTGTGCAGCGCTGCATCAAGTCAAACAAGCCTATGAACAACATGTCAAACTGGGTAACTTGCATGTCCAGTTCATGACACCCTCTTTCTCTTCTATTTTTTTTTTTAATATTCAGTTTGTGAGAGAGAGCTATTTTTGTTAAATTTGGATTGCTAATATAGCAGAAGTATTTTTTTTTTTGTTATTTATTAATTATTTTTCTAAATACAGAAAAGACATTATATCATTATTTCATTTTTTATTTTTGAAACTTGTCATAATAAAACATGAGTAACCTCTGAGAAGCCTATCTGAATTTGTGTCTTTGGTTATAGATAGTATTTTGTAATATAACAATTTTCTATCCATACAGTGGAGGCCTACTTTAAATGTATTTAGATTATAAGGCATCTTTAAATAAACTTAGAGTATCATCTGAGTATCTCATTGCCGGGCCAAGTGTCCTGGTTTTCGGTAATCAAAATATGGTCACCCTGATGTAATGTAATGGTTACTTTTCTGAAATGAGGCAAAATCAATGGCCTGTGCGGCTGATAAATGCGATCTCCGGAGGGCACAGCCGTAAAGGGAAGCTCCCAGTACATGTGCGGTTGTGTCCATTTTCTGCACGTGAATTAAAAATCAACCAAAATAGCTTTTCATATTATCTTTCCTCATTCCATTGCTTGAGTCATGAGTTAATATCAATACACCTGTTTTATATCAAAAAGAAGTAGAAACAATTAGGCAAATCTCTGCTATATTATAATGTTTATATTCTGACCTTTGGTCTTTTGTTTTTTTTATACACATGAGTCATGTTTTACACAATAACTTTATAAAAAAGATACTACATTTTTATCTAAGATTATATTGCATATATCTTGTGTAAGTGTCTGATCGGCAGGGCATATGTATATTTTGCTGATAAATCAATCACATTTTATACGTGATCATCTGCAATGCAAAGACAAATATTTTCTTTGTCTTCATGAAATGTTAAACATCAATCCAGCAGGGATATATCAAGAGCTGCAGAAAATTCTGCAACTAAGGCCCTGTCTCAAATGGCACACTTCATATGCACTTCCGGTCTTTTTTGGGGTCTTACAATGGCTGCCTTGTACGCATTTCCATAAGACCATAGGGTGTCCCATTTGTTAATTTGACATTTCAGAAAGATGCTTGCGAATGCCCCACTTTGCAGTTGATATGCGCCCTTGATGCGCACTTTTGCAGAGTCCGCACTGGTGTGCGCTCTGCCGCAGACTTCTTCCCAGCAGTCATAGTGGTATTATGTCATGAAAGTGCGGACTCGTTGGAAGACCACTACTGTTTAGGGTGCCATTTGGGACGGGCTAAAACAACTGTAAGTGTTTTGTTCAGGGTTGTAGGGGACCAGAACCCCTTGTTTGAAATTCAGACGCGAAAACCAGGAGACTTGTATGTATCGTCAGCAGGATTCTTTGAGAACACGTGCTGTTGGTAGCTGCAGTCATCAAGTCTGACTAAGGGAGCTATACATGGTATTTTATAGGCATTCAGTGGGCATTCCTTATTGGTGTTGACCTTACACACAGCCTTAGAAGTGACCATTAAAACAAAAGCACCTAAAGACAATACAGGCAATTACCCCTGACTGTGCAGATAATAGTACCCCAAATGGTATAAACAGTAGCTGGTCATGAGAACCAAGAGCATGTAAACATTCACACACAGTTTGAGTCCAAGTAGAAAGATCAAAGACTAACAAACCCCCCTCATTGGAAACTCTCAGTAAACCAATACCAGGGTAGGCAAGTTAGGTCCTAGAGAGCCGCTGTCCTGCAGAGTTTAGCTCCAACCCTGAAAAAAAACCTTCAGCTGCCTATAGCCTTAGTAATCCTGAAGAGCTTGATTAGCTTGTTCAGGTGTGTTTGATTAAGGTTGGAGCTAAACTCAGTAGGACAGTGGCTCTCTAGGACCGAACTTGCCTACCCCTGACCAATACCATCATTTTCATCTTGAATTCCCAATACAATGTATTTCACCTTAGATTTTTAAGTGATGTTATGTAAGGATGTAGGATCAGCAGATCTTAAACATATTCTTATATTTCTAATCCTAACACCCTACATTATGAATTTCTTCACTGTTGCAGTCTTGTATTTTTATTATCTTAAGGTAAAGATGTCCTGCACTATTCTGTATCCACTGCTGCTGCTACTGGTGTTCAGCTGTGCCTGTATATCTGAGATCCAGCAGACTGAGAGGACTGAGCCTTTACCCTGTAAGAGCTGTGCTGCTGAGAATCAACAGTCCTGCCTCGCAGGAATTTGCCCACTGTTGGCAGAGTTGACCTCCACTCTGCAAGCCAACATGGACCAGGAATCTCTCAGGAGAAAAGGTAACAAACATGTTATACTTACAAAAATGAAGACTGAACAGTTGATAAAAAAAAACCCTATAATACAGTATTATGTTGAAACTCTTACTGCACTCTTATTTTTCACACAGACGAATATAACATAGCGTTTGCTGCTGCACTTGGAAACGTACAAGACGTTGGGCCCTTCAACACTGAAGTCACACTGGTTTACAACAAAGTCTATGTGAATGCTGGGTTACATTACAACCCAGGAACTGGTACGTGGTTTCAACTTGTATCAATATTCGATTGACAATATGAAGCCTACATTTAAGTAATATAGTGCAATTATACCAGCGTGTTTGCAAAAACACGATACATAACAGTTCATTGTTGACTATGTTGTTACAGGCATCTTCACAGCACCCGTTAAAGGAGTCTATTTCTTCAGTTTTTCTGGCCATAACAAGACATCCAAACCCATGGCTCTAAGAATTGCTAAAAATGGAAAGTCGATGTCAGTTATTTACAATCATGCTCTAATTGACGCAGGTTTCAGGTATGAATCATTGTCCAATTCCATCAATTTGATGCTGGAGAAGGGAGATCAAGTCTGCATGCGTCTCTGGGCAAATACATGGGTGTTTGATAATGATGACAGTCTAACTTTATTTTCTGGCCATTTGCTTTTTCCTCTTTGAACATTTTCACTTTTTCCCAGTTTCTTTGACCTTCTTTTATTATGATTATTTCTACACCAGATTTGAATGTCTTATTCATTTAAGCAAATTGCAGGTGTTTTAGCATGTGTGCAAAAAAGTATAACTGTCAACAGTACAAGTACAACAGGGGTGCTCAATCCTGTTCTTGGAGATCTACCTGCCTGCAGAGTTCAGTTCCAACCCTGCTCCAACACACCTGTCTGTAAGTGTTCCTGAAGATCTTAATTAGCTGATGTGTTTGATCAGGGTTGGATGTGAACTTTGCAGGAAGGTAGATCTCCAGGAACAGGATTGGGCACCCGGTCTACAATTTGCACAATAGCTAAATGCACATATCTTTCTGATGAGTTGATTCCCAGTGAAAACTGTCATACATGTCACAACTTTTAAAGGTGCCCTAGAATCAAAAATTGAATTTATATTGGCATAGTTAAATAACAAGAGTTCAGTACATGGAAAAGACATACATTGAGTTTCAAACCCCATTGCTTCCTCCTTCTTATATAAATCTCATTTGTTTAAAGGTCCCGTTTTTCGTGGTTTTTTGAAGCTTTGATTGTGTTTATAGTGTGCAATATAACATGTGTTCATGTTTCGCGTGTAAAAAAACACAGTATTTTTCACATAATTTACTTATCTGTATACCGCTGTTTCCACTGTCATAAAAACGGGCTGATGACTTCCTTGTTCTATGAAGTCCCTCCTTCAGAAATACGTAACGAGTTCTGATTGTGCCAGCGGTTCCTGTGTTGTGATTCGACAGCAGCTTAGCGCATCTTGCCCGGAAAGGTCATGCCTCTTTCCATAACGTGGAGATGCATGCGCTCAGTGTTATTGTAAACATGTCTTTAATTTTACCCTATGAATTTGAGCCGGAATCAGACCCGGTGATTGGACTGCGGGATGAAAATAACAGCGTTTCGATGACATGGCGACAAACACACTCTACAAACGCAACTCTTGTGTATTCCTGTGGGCGGAGGTTAGTCAAAAAACTGTTTTAGTGACGTCATTAAAGAAGGAAGTAGAGGGATGTAGTCCAAACTGGCCGTTCGATGTAGGCGACTTCTGTTAAATAAAATATCTCGCTTGGCATTGAACTTTGAGCTTTAAAATTTTACAGATTTTATTTATACTCTAACAACAACATTACACACTAACTAAAGTTTGAAACATGGGATCACGAAGAACGGGACCTTTAAAAGACTTCCGGAAAACACGCGGATCTCAACATAACACCGACTGTTACGTAACAGTCGGGATCATTAATATGTATGACCCCAATATTTGCATATATGCCAGCCCATGTTCAAGGCATTAGACAAGGAAAGGCACTATCATGATCAGATGATCCATGATATGATATTTTTAATGATATTTGTAAATTGTCTTTCTAAATGTTTCATTAGCATGTTGCTAATGTACTGTTAAATGTGGTTAAAGTTACTGTATTCACGGAGACGAGAGCCGTCGCTATTTTCATTTTTAAACGTGCAGTCTGTATAATGCATAAACACAACTTCATTCTTTATAAATCTCTCCAACAGTGTAGAATTAGCTGTTAGCCACAGAGCATAGCCTCAAACTCATACAGAATCAAACGTAAACATCAAAATAAATACTTTACTCACATAATTCGAAGCATGCATACAGCATGCATGACGAACATCTTGTAAAGATCCATTTGAGGGTTATATTAGCTGTGTGAACTTTGTAAATGTGCTGTAATATAGTCGAGAGCTCGTGTGGCAGAGAGCACGCCATTTAAAGGGGCGGCGCTGCCAAAATCAGTGTATATTTAATGATGCCCCAAAATAGGCAGTTAAAAAAATTAATAAAAAAAATCTATGGGGTATTTTGAGCTGAAACTTCACAGACACATTCAAGAGACACCTTAGACTTATATTACATCTTGTGAAAAAGCATTCTTGGGCACCTTTAAAACATTCTATTATCATGTAAGGAATCATACGCAAATATGAATATTCCATAAACATCTCTGATATGGAATGCTTAAAGTTTGCTTAAATAACCTCCTATTGTAATGAAACAAAAATCAGTGTTCCCAATGGACCAGTCAAGTCCAGATATCCAGGCGCTTGCCTGGATATCAATGTATGCTGTATGACAATATATTGTATTTTCTGATTACATGTAACACATCTCTATAAAAATAAACATATTGTGAGCATTCAAATGTCTATATTAATTTTCTGTGTACTGACTTCTTTTGGACTGATTTTAATTCAATTTTATCTTGGTTAATAAAAGCCAAATTCTTCTTGTTTTAAGCACCCCTTAACTCCTTTCGTTATATAACCTTTGTTAGAAAATACAGTTATAATTTTCTTCTTCACACAAAAGTTAATATAATCAGTTACAGTTTCTGTGGCAACCTCAAAAGAGTTTCCAGTCCGTAGAAGCAAAGCAGCTTTTTAAAATTTCAAGGCTGTCATCAGACCAAACAGAAACTGTCTTTGTCTTTAATCCTTTTTATAAGTGTCCTTTAAGTTGGAATCAAGTGAATCGTGTTATGATTACAGTTCGATAAAGGGGGTTTAGACTTGGCAACATATGCATCCTTCACATTCCCATAACATTTACACTCACCTAAAGGATTAGTAGGAACACCTGTTCAATTTGTCATTAATGCAATTATCTAATCATCCAATCACATGGCAGTTGCTTCAATGCATTTAGGGGTGTGGTCCTGGTCAAGACAATCTCCTGAACTCCAAACTGAATGTCAGAATGGGAAAGAAAGGTGATTTAAGCAATTTTGAGCATGGCATGGTTGTTGGTGCCAGACGGGCCGGTCTGAGTATTTCACAATCTGCTCAGTTACTGGGATTTTCACGCACAACCATTTCTAGGGTTTACAAAGAATGGTGTGAAAAGGGAAAAACATCCAGTATGCGGCAGTCCTGTGGGCGAAAATGCCTTGTTGATGCTAGAGGTCAGAGGAGAATGGGCCGACTGATTCAAGCTGACAGAAGAGCAACTTTGACTGAAATAACCACTCATTACAACCGAGGTATGCAGGAAAGCATTTGAAGCCCAACACGCACAACCTTGAGGCGGATGGGCTACAACAGCAGAAGACCCCACCGGGTACCACTCATCTCCACTACAAATAGGAAAAAGAGGCTACAATTTGCACGAGCTCACCAAAATTGGACAGTTGAAGACTGGAAAAATGTTGCCTGGTCTGATGAGTCTCGATTTCTGTTGAGACATTCAGATGGTAGAGTCAGAATTTGGCGTAAACAGAATGAGAACATGGATCCATCATGCCTTGTTACCACTGTGCAGGCTGGTGGTGGTGTAATGGTGTGGGGGATGTTTTCTTGGCACACTTTAGGCCCCTTAGTGCCAATTGGCATCTTTTAAATGCCACGGCCTACCTGAGCATTGTTTCTGACCATGTCCATCCCTTTATGACCACCATGTACCCATCCTCTGATGGCTACTTCCAGCAGGATAATGCACCATGTCACAAAGCTCGAATCATTTCAAATTGGTTTCTTGAACATGACAATGAGTTCACTGTACTAAAATGGCCCCCACAGTCACCAGATCTCAACCCAATAGAGCATCTTTGGGATGTGGTGGAACGGGAGCTTCGTGCCCTGGATGTGCATCCCACAAATCTCCATCAACTGCAAGATGCTATCCTATCAATATGGGCCAACATTTCTAAAGAATGCTTTCAGCACCTTGTTGAATCAATGCCATGTAGAATTAAGGCAGTTCTGAAGGCGAAAGGGGGTCAAACACAGTATTAGTATGGTGTTCCTAATAATCCTTTAGGTGAGTGTTTCTAAAATCTTATTGCCTCAAGTATCACACTTGATATACTGTTGACATACCCTGGGAGTGAGATTTCCAGTCTGCAGTGGTAAAAATCGGAGCTCCTGGAATGTGCTTTAATTGCTTGACGCAGTCAGTTATGCAGCTAGCTGCTTTAACGGCATTCCCACTCGGTAAGATCTATAGCCGCATTTCCACCCAGGAACTAGGAACTTTGGGGTGGTACTCAGGGTGTTTCGACCACAGGAACCAGGGTCTAAATGAAGTTCCGAGTAAAAAATTCCCCCTCTGAAAGTACCTGCTCGCAAAGTAGAACTTTTTCAAAGTTCCGGAACTTTCGGGGGTTGGACTTGCACGCTGAACATGCTGACTGGTTGAGTTCATGTAGCATTTTGATTGGTTGACTCCACACAACATTTTATTTCAAGCATTGTTTTTTTTTAAAGTCCGTTGTTTTGACCACAATAATGTACCAAATCTAACTTGTATAAATATTGAAGTAGTATAGAAAAATACTATATATACATTCATAGGTAAAATCAAACTCCTAACCTCCTGTACCCATTCTGTGACGTCAAACAACTTCCCTGTGCAAAGGATCATGGGGGCCCGAAGTGTCCATCAGTTGTACCCTTTGAAATCCTTCATTCCGAAGGGCCCTTTGAAGTGGCCAGTTTTGAGCACTTTGGTTTGAAACGGCCCTTCAATATGGCGGCCATGATTATTTTCACTCCGAAGTGCTCTTCAGAGGGCGATATATCCCATTTGGAACGCACCGATGGTGAGTCGGCTGTGTATTTATATGCCTCTTCTCGAGCTGATTAGATAAACCATTTGAATGTGCTCCTCCCGAACTTTGTTTATAAAACATCATTTGTCGCTTAAATTCTTTAATATCTCAAAATGCAGACATGTAAGAGGCTGATAATTAGCTGAACATATTGTTTAATTAGTGTCTGTCACATTTTGAGTTTGTTTTTTGATTCTTGTGTTCCATCATGTCTGAGTGTCATTGTTATCTCTTTGTTAATTAGTTCAGTTGTCCATCGTTCTCTCCCTGTTTGTCTCCATGGTTACTAATTTGATTAGAGTCCTTAGTTCAGGTGTCTTATTAATTGAGTCTTGTTAGCTCCTCTGTTTCCCATGTATATAAGCCCTCAGTTTCTATCAGAGCTTTGTTTATGTAAAGTGTGGCATGTTTCTCCTGTTTATTGTTTTGATTATTATATTAAAAGTCACCTGAATAGATCTCCTTCATTGTGTGCTTAACTACAGCCACCAATCCTGACAGTGACACTTAACCTACATTTTAAAATCTTTAAATGTGCAACATAATACCTCATTCTACAATAATGACAGACTGTGGAAGTAGTAAGCGCCCTCTCTCTTAGCTTAAGACTTCTCTCTATTCTTTAGCAATAGTTTGTCTCAGCAGCTTTTTTGAATAGGTTTTAAGAGAAAAATCTTAACTAAGCACTTTTACTGCTATTTAGGAGAACTCTTAGTTGTAAGATCAAATGTTTTGTGAATACATCAGAAAGAGGATCATACAGTTGTATTTAGTGGGGTGTTTTGTAAGCTGTTTCAAGTATCATTGGATCAGGCTGTACCCTAAAGCCGAGTTCAGACTGCACGATTTTCAAAGTAGTCGGGTCACTGTTCTTTTCACACTGCATGACTATCTTGGCCAGCATTCAGTCGCTGCTGTGTTCAAACTGCACGATGGATCGGCGACAGAAGGTTTCACACTGCATGACTTTACAATAAGAAGAATCGCCGACAACTCTGTCTGGCACACAAACTCCGTTTAACAACCAAACACGTGCGAGACGTGACAAGGAAACAACGCGATATCACGCGTTCAGGACCGGAGTTCTCACGTGAGACTGGCTCACGTGAGAATCAGCTCTCTAGCTCCCTAGGTCGTAAATCAGTATATAATGAAAGTGAATGTGGCTGATACCCTGATCAGTGTCCTGACTACTGAACTACTCGTCGGCGATTCTCTCAGATCGCGTCTTTGCTCATTCACACTGCGTGATTGTCACTCGCGTGAACGAGCACCGATTTGTTTGTGATTTCGGGCATTTGTCTGCGATTTCTCAAAACCTGTCGGTGAGCCAAAATCGGGGCTAAAATCGTGCAGTCTGAACTCGGCTTAAGTTATGGAAACTTCAGTTGTAGTACCCATACCCAAGAGAGAGAAATCCCATTCTTTTTAATGATTTAAGGCCCATTGCTCTAACCTCACTAGAGATGAAAACCTTGGAAAGGGAAGTCAAGTCTCATATTATATCAGTAATGGTTAAGAAATTAGATCCGTTACAGTTTGCATATCACACTAAAAGAGGTGTGGAACTATTTATATTGGACACTCTCCATCAGGCACATAGAAAGTGGGAATTCTTTTGCCAGATTGTTGTTTGACTTTCATCAGCATTCAAAACAATGAATCCTATTATCTTGGCTAAGAAACTTGTAAATTAATTAAACATTTGTCATGATCTGGTGTGATGGATCTTGGACTTTCTGAGCTGTAGGGAAACAAAAGGTTAGGATGAATGGAGTTTTATCAGAAACACTGTGTATACGTTGATCGGATCTCCACAAGGCTGTGTATTGTCATCAATTATTTTTATCCTGTATATGAATGATGGTTGAAGTTGAGGAAAACGGTCATGTTGTGAAATATGCAGATGATAGTGTTTTTATCCTTGCTGTCAAAAACACAAGATGATAATCATGCACTTTAAGTTTTTCACATGGTGCGATGATGCAGAGTTGAGGTTGAATATAACGAAAACAAAAGAGATGGTGATCCAAACTTACAGAGATGGTAACTCCAAAGTTACAACCAGTCAGGTCAAAGATTGAGTATAAGTATTTAGGAACCATTTTTTACCACTAAAGTTTAAGCAAAATACAGCAGTTATTCTTAAGAAGGTATACCAGAGAATGTGAACTGAACTCCTTTAGTGTTAATTTATCAACTTTTAGTATGGTCATAGTATTGAAAACCAGCATACATTGAGAAAAAAGAACTGAATCGTGACCATTTAATAAACTAAAAAATTATTCCACAAACATAGACATGATTATTTTTTAGATTATTTTTTTTAGATTTGCATTTCATGTTATAATATAAACTGATTGAAATACAAATTTCATCTTTAAATAAGATAATTGGAGTTTATCACATGGCTTTCTATATGTGAATCTAGAATCCTTTATCTCAATCAGATCAAATGATAGCTGTGTGAATGGACTGAAATGTAACTGACATGTATTTTTCATCCTGCAGTACTCCACAGCTGCACCTCTTTTCATTTCTGCTGTCTCAGGATTCTTTCTACAAGAGACTCTGCAGAACATAGGTGGCATTTTATGCACATATTCTTACAGATTAGGAATGCACAGGAATGAAAAATTTGTATAATTGTATCATTCATTATTAGACATGTTAATTAAATTCAAATACTGAAAATGCCATTTTCGGCCGATAATTTTCAGCGGTTGAAATTTTGGTGCATCTCTACTACAGATTTCACGTGTTGTTTACAAACTAAATTTAAAGGAGCTGCTCATCATTTGCTGAGCAGACTTTTAGAACAGTGGTTTGACAACTATAAGACTCACTGTAATCAAATTATACTAAAGTCAGATTTAAAGTTAAGAATTGTTGTGTGTCCCAGAAAAACGCCAAGAAACAGCGGTGTAAGTGGGCTCGGCAGGAAAGTAAAGTCAGGTCAGTAGCTGATTAGACAGAAGTGTAGGAAACATTCTTACCGGAGGAAAGTCAAGTCTCTTCGCTTCCTTCTCTTTCCCACACACTCAAATAGTTTCAAAGAATCAAATGAGTTGTTTTTTTGTTTTTTTTTCCACTTAACACTACACATGAACATTGGGTCTCACTAAGCATGCATAAGCACGATTTTGTGTGTGAAATCTGAATACGAACGCTTTCACAAACAAATAATGATTAATAACTTTTCTAAAATTTATTCAACATTTTGGGGAAAAATGTAGGAACAACTGAAACTACTAATATGGAAAAATTAAATTATTAATGGGTTACTCTTGGTGTCCTTATAAATATGTTGATGAAATTTTAAGCATAGATATAGATATTGAATAGGCTGTATTTCATCACATATACGCCTATCAGTAAAAGAGTAAGAAAAGGTGCGTTATATGGGGCAGTTGTGGCCTAATGGTTATGATACGTGTAACCCGAAGATCGAGTCTGTTGGTGAGTGGAGAAAAGACTTTGGGTGAAAACTATTTTAACAAAGCATGACTACATACACAATAATACTAGGTCGGACAATAATAGCCTCAACAGATATAAGTTACAGTTACTTACTTTTTATTTTTAGAATATAAAATGATTGAAGACAAAATTAAGATGTAGAATAGTCAAATGTCAGCATCATTAAAGATTCTTTTAATAATTTTCGTAAATGACAGGTCCATTTCTAATGGTGAAACATACACTCCTTCCGGCTTCCGGCTTTTCTTCTAGACCTCCATTTCCACTTAAAATGACTTAAAGAGAGATGTTGTTTGTTCTTCCTGCATCTTTCCACATCTGCATATTCAAGGAGCAGTGCATCATGCATCTTTTGGTGAATTGTCATGAAGTCATTCAGTCTTTTGAGCCGCCTCCTTTGGAAGCTGATTTTCTTCAGGTCCCATTGAATTTTCTCCATTATGCCTTGTGTACAGTTAACTTGAGAGAAGTTCTGAGAATTTAAAGTACATCTCTTATCTGTTCACATTTTAAGGACAACAGTTGTTTTTTTGACTGTCTATCATTGTTGTAGACCTTACTCAGTTGCTGGTACACAGGGCTTGTTGCATGACGTCCTAGATCCCCTAAAGACCATTTAAACTTTGAAAGAACTGGACACAAATGCTGTAGTGATGCATTAAACCTACCTAGCATCACTCCATACCACAGGGTGGGATATGGAAAGAAATATTTGGCCAAACTGGAAATGAAGAGATACCCCTCGCTGCAGACTGTAGCGCGGTGACGTCACATATTTTGACGTCACGTATGTTACGTATTGCATGTCTTTAAAATGCATGCGCCATAACGTGGTGACAGCGCATGCGTGTCCTATATGAGTTACGCTGTATTGTCACGTGTTTTGGCGTCTTGTGTGACATTCCACGTCTTTAAAACGCATTCAAAAACTTGACAAATTAATATGTAAAAATGTTGAAAACGACAAAGAAATAATAAAAGAAAGAGCTTTATTGGCAAGTGTGCTTGCACACACAAGGAATTTTTCTTGGTGCTGAAGATTCCAGTGCACATATACAATACAAATACAATAAGAACATATAATAAAAATTCTAAGAATAAAAAAAGCAAAACTGAGTACACATATCCATGGTTTTGATCATGCCATCTGAGGTAAAATTATATAATTATAAGGAATTAAGGAGTATACTCTGTAAGTATTTTATTTAAAAGGTTATTTTCACATTCTGTTGCATTTCACTGTGTATATTGCAATATTACTGTAAACATTAATGGCACCTTATATACTTATTTTAATAGTTCCTCTGTCATGGTTGTTGTTTATTTTTGTGTACTATATTTTTGGACAGTTTCTGTCGATTTGGCAATTCTGCATGTAAAACATTTATGCTAATGAAGTAGTCTGAAGTTAAACTGACTACATAAAGTATATTTTCAGTCTCTGTATCCCATATGCATACCAACTAAACCAAAAGAAATAATCAAACTGATAACAGTGATAACTTTATTTTATTTCAAAACAAAGCATATATCTCTTTTACAATTAGAATTACAGAATTATGAATTAATTACACATACAGATTATCACACACATTATAATTTTTTTTATATTATGCATGTGTGTGGGTGTATATATACATATATAAAAATATCTATACAATATATAAATAATAAATATTTTTATATATATCACACACATATATAAATATTATAAATAAATTATATATATATTTTAATTTATGTGTGTATATATTTATTATTTATATATTTTTTATATGTTTGTGTGTGTGTGTGTGTGTGTGTATGTATGTATGGTATATATATATATATATATATGTATGTATGTGTATATATATATATATATTATTATTATTTTTATTTTATTTTATTTATTTTTTTTAATGTATATACATCTCACATGAAAATTCATTCAAATTGTCATGATCACCGTCAGTTCCTGTCACATCCCGGACTACATTCCCCATAATCCTCTCTGCCTATCACCTGCACTCACTCCTCCAATCACTACCACTAATCACCACACCCAGCTGCAACTCATTACCAGGACTATAAAGGACTTTCACACACACCACTTCACCGCGAGGTCTTGTTTACCCAGTGTAGCATTTCTGAGTGTTTGTATCCTGTCTGCCAGTCTGTTATGTAATAAAGCTTGCAAATGGATCTCAGCCGGTGTCCAGACTCGTTACACAAATCTACTGAAATTCCCTTCCATCATTAAAAAAAAGTCAACAGAGCAATAGCCCTCGACTTCCTTAACTGAATAAAATCCTCGCAGGACTCCCCTTCTGCCATCACCAACATATCCAGGTGGGGCAGTCCTTGTGCAGTGCAGTGCAAGCACTGAGTCAACGAGTATGGCACCCGAAACTGTTGCTTGTATTGTGTCGAAAAAGCACACCAGATTAGATTAAATACAGAACAGACAATATTGAAGAAATGCATTAACATAGTACAGGGTCATACAAGAACAATGTTTCAAGTATTTTTAAATGCATTATAGGAAGATGTTAGACAAAGATATGATTGAGTGTTATTGGATTTGTCTGTAAAGACACTTTATGAACAACATAAACTAGATAAAAAAAAATTGAGAAAGCCTAGCCTGAAAGTTTTAAATAGTTTTAAAAGCAGACAGACAGACATTTCAGACAGACTTACTGTCCAGCCATATAAAGTGTGCCTGTTCTCTGAATTTGGGATTGCTGACAATGTCCCTGAAAATCTGGCATGTCAGCGAAAGCCTCAAGTAAGCCACATCGCCATCATCTATGACGACTCCCATCAGGAACTGCCACAGGATCTCAGGTGGCATCTGTCCAAAATAGCCAACAGTTAGTCCAAAATGTAACTTTACATATGATATACTAAAAAAGGAAACTGATAGATTGATAGGAGTTTAGGTAACGCTTTAGATTACAGCCCGGAAAGTACTGCGTAATTACAACGAATTTACAGCATAACTTTCAATAATTATAGTGTAACTATACAGTAAGTATGTGTAAGTATAGGGGAACAATATGTAAAGTATCGGGAATAAAGGGGTAACAAGCAGGAAAATAACAAATTATTTATACTGTAAATATCTTATAACTAAGGGGTACGTATGACATTACAGGCCGTAAATTAAAGTGGAGCTTTTTACCCTCTTATTTCATGTAGTTACAGGGTAAGTATGACATTACGGGCCGTAAATTAAAGTGGAGCATGTTACTCTCTTATAGTTACAGGGTAAGTAATTAATAAAATGCAAACAATCTGATATCACTGACTCCGAAACCTTTATTTGAAAAACAACTTTATTAAAAACAGGTCTACAACACTTATTATTAATTTTTTTAAATCAACTTTTCATTTCAAACTCTAAAGAGTTACTTTCCTGACAGAAAGTAACAAGTTTTGTCCGTTTTTTGGTTGTTGTTGTTTGGCTTCCTCCTGCTCTCGTTTCTCAGCTGATGAATCTTAAGAAGGAATCTCATTGCTGTTCTGTATTATAAGAAAATATAGTACACCCCGAAATTTTCTCATGGTTTAGGCTATTCATCTTTTTCGCTTCTGACCAACTGTCACCAGCGCCTGCATGAGAGTCGACTTTGCGTTTGACGAAGCATATTAATGAGCAACGTGAAGCTTTCATGACGTTCTCGCGGGAGATTCGTGTGAAACTCGCGCGAGAACTGCCGTCTCTGTTATTCTGGTTTGTTTGTTTCTCATTCTCATTATCTGTTATTCTGTGTATTTTGTTGTGAGCATTAATAAAAAAAAAAATAAAAAAAAAAAATAATAATAATAATAAAAAACTGACGGAATCCAACATCTGCGTGAGTTTCTCGGCACGCTTACGTCACGCTTCAAGTTACGGCAAGCATGAACTCTCAACCCTCGCATGCACGCGCAGGAGACAGTTGGTCAAAAGTTTTAAAAATATTAAAATATATGGTATTTTTCTTACAAATACGTATCGTTTCACTTCAGAAGACATCGATTCATCCATTGGGGTCGTATGGATTACTGTAGTTATTACTGTATGTGCTGTTTGATGCTTCGACTTTTAGGAACACGTGAGCTTGCATTATAAAGCGTTCCCAGAATTTATTTTTTGTCCTAAAATCCTTGTTGTGTTCATCTTAAGAAGGAAAGTCGTATACATCTCAGATGGCATGAGGGTAAAAGATGAGTAAACGATGAGCACATTTCCGGGTGTACTGTATTTTCTTATAATACAGAATAGCAAATGGGATTCCCTCTCTACATCATCTTTCACAAGCAAAGCAAGGCAAATGTGTTTTCAAGTGTTTTCAAATAAAGTTTTCCAAGTGATATGACTGTTTGCGTTTTTTATTTATTTATTTATTTATTTATTATTAATTACTTACCCTGTAACTACATGAAATAAGAGGGTAACAAGCTCCACTTTAATTTACGCCCGTAATGTCATATTTACCCTGTAACTACATGAAACGAGTTTAACAAGCTCCACTTTAATTTACGGCCCGTAATGTCATACTTACCCCTTAGTTATATGTCATACGTACCCCTTAGTTATAAAATATTTACAGTATAAATAATTTGTTATTTTCCTGCTTGTTACCCCTTTATTCCCAATACTTTACATATTGTTCCCCTATACTTACACATACTTACTGTATAGTTACACTATAATTATTGAAAGTTACGCTGTAAATTTGTTGTAATTACGCAGTACTTTCCGGGCTGTAATCTAAAGCGTTACCGTAATGAGAGTAGAATTATTTTCAAAACAGTGTAACAGTGTTATTTGTGCTGTTCAAGAAATAAAGTGAAACCCATACCTGCTCTCTCTACTCTTCTCTTTTTCCGGAGTTCCTTTCTTTCGGCGTCTGACCTTCAAATGTTTAAAATATAAAGAGCTCATGAAGACAGTTTGTTCTTAATGACATCCCCAGGACCAGGATCCACTTGTTTAGATTGATATGAGTAATGGGTATTAGTATTTATTTTAAAAAGCTACATTTTTATTACTAAAAAGCTATGTTCACAGTTAAGTTGCAAACATTTTACATACAGTACAACTTGATCTAATTTACTTCAAAGGGTAATTAGTCGGTAGAAGCATGCACCACCACCTTCTTGATTATTTTTTTGGTTTAGTTGGTATGCATATGGGATACAGAGACAATATACATTATGTAGTCAGTTTAACTTCAAACTACTTCATTAGCATAAATGTTTTACATGCAGTATTGCCAAATCGACAGAAACTGTCCAAAAATAAACAACAACCATGACAGAGGAACTATTAAAATAAGTATATAAGGTGCCATTAATGTTTACAGTGAAGTGCAACAGAATGTGGAAATAACGTTTTAAATAAAATACTACAGACACATTACAGAGTATACTCCGTAATTCAAATAATATTTATTATATATAAATGAGATATTATATAATTTATGCGTATATATTTATTATTTATATATTATTTATATATGTGTGTGTATGTATGTATATTATATATTTATATATTGTGTAAAACTTATGCGCATGCGCGGTAACGCATACGTGACGTCAAAATACGTGATGTCACCGCACTACAGTGTGCATCAAGGAGTACTTGGGAAAATGAATGCCCCCTTTGCTGCAAAAGCAGCTGTAAATAGTTGTAGTGCATTTCTCCGTTTGCAAAAGAGGACTGCTGAACTAGAAACCACCTCATCCATCTCTTTTAGCATAGTACAACACGCAAGGAGCCTGAATATGTGCATTGCAAGCTTGTGGTGTTGTGGAATTCTACAAAGCAAGCAATTAAAAACTCAACATTATTATAATACATTTAATTACTATATTAATTACTATATTAAACTATATATAAAGCAATCATACTCATAAAATATGTACTTTCTTGCAAAGATTCTTGGAAATCATCATGATGTGACTTAAACATCTAATGAAGAATGGGAAGTTTAAATGTAGGGGTGGTCGACTCCGACTCCCACCGTAGAAGTCGATGGAATCGACTCCTCGACTCCATTTACTGTACATCAAAACGGTCATAAATAAGCCAAGATGGCAGTCCTTACACACTTAATTTATTTTTCCCCGACGTGAACCCTTAAAATCCCCTCATTAAAACAACACACGTTTAGCGAAACTGTCCAAATTAGTCCAATTTAGAGATGACTTGATGAGTAGCCTATCAATGTTTTAGTGAGAGAAAAGTATGCATATTGTCACGCTTTGAGTTTTTTTTTTTTGCGTGGATTTTTTTTCATTTATTTAAAAAACGTGTATTAGTAACTGTATTAATCAAAAACAATGAGGTTTTAATTTATCACAGCGGGCTTTTTCATCTTTATCAAAACAAGAAATAAGGTCTCTGACCGGCATAACTGCATAAAACAGTACTTTAAAAACAATTTCGATAAAGCAAAATAGTCAACAAATTACAGACATAAATACCACATGGTATATAGAGACAAATGGTATCTGAAATTCTATTATTTGTCTTATTTTGGGAGCTCTTACTTTGAAAAAACAACTTTAACTTGAAAGGACACATGCACTGAGCATAATGCCAGCTGTTATTTGTTATTTAAACAAAACGACTTGGATTTCAGAAAAAACTGATCATATTTCGTTTTCGAAATGCCTTCTAATATTATACTCTTTGAAAACCGTGAGGGACTCTTGACATATGAGACACATTGGCTTTTCTTTGTATTCACATATTAAATATTGTGTTTACTACCTTGGTTGGAATTGTCGATATTCGTTGTCCACTTTTCTTTTTTCAGCCATTGTGTTTAGCCACATTTAAAGTCAGATAGCATTTACGTTGTTTACAGTTATCATATTCTCTGATAAAATTCACTTGTCGAGTGAAGCGCAACAGCACCACCTGCGTCTCAATGTTGTAATTGTCACAGACATTTATATTCAGACTATTTTAGACTGATTCAGGTCTTACCACTGCGGAGTATCATAGTACTTTCGTGACTCGTCATAGACATAAACAGAGAGAAGTAGCTCCATCTACAATGTTCTTCCGCAAGACGCATGCAGTTTATCAAGTGCTAGAGTGGCAAAATTTACGAACTGCAGCTTTAAACACGGGCCACATTACAGATTACCAGAATTTGATGCCTGGCCTGATTAAAAGTCATGGTGGGCCTTGTAATTGACACACGTGTTCTAGTTTGTAAATTAGTTCAGTCATCCTCATTTTCCACCTGTTTGTCTTCTAGGTTACAGATTTGATTACTGTCCTTAGTTCAGGTGTGTCTTGTTAATTAGTCTCATTAGCTCCTGTTTTCTATGAATGTAAGTTTGTTTGTTTTTGTCAAGCTTTGTTTAATGTTACATGGGGTTTGTAGTATGTTTTTCTGGTTATTTCCCCTGTTCCTTGTTTGGATTATCTCCTTCATCATGAACTTGAATACTGCAACCCCACCATGACACGAATCTTTACCGTTTCCTTCAAAATCCATCCTTCAAATACAATGGTATTTTTCATAATATTGGGAAGAGCATGGGGAAATGGGTTATCATTAAGCTACTGTCTGTACACAACACCAGCAGCACACCTGTATGATTTAATGAAATTTCAGTGCTTAACTCCATAATGATAGTGGCATGTTTAATCTAAATGTGTAAAACAGAGTTTAACCCTCAGGGGTCTGAGGACTTTTGGGACCCTGGAGAAGTTTTGACATGCCCTGACATTTGTGCTTTTTTCAGTTGTTCATAAACATATTAATGGAAAAAGTGTCATTACACTGTATTCAGCACAAACTAGGCTACCATAATATGTGAGAAACATGTATGTACATGTTTGTGTTTTTGAAGGAATAACGTTTATGCGTGGTTATTGAAAAAACAAAAAACTTAAGTCACTGAAATAAAGCCAAAAAATATATTAAATCTTTGTTCACAAGACTTCTGGGTATTTGAGGTTGTAGACTAGAGTTTTTGCTTCAAAATGAGGTAAAAATTATGCTGCCTGCTTGTTCATATAAAACAATAGAGAGATTTAAATTTTCTAAAACATCTTTGGTCAAGAAACACAGTATGCGTGGAGGCGTGAATCCTCATGTATAATGGGTCATTTACACCTGAGAAGACAAAGGAATCACATAATAATGACCTGAAATGACTTGCATATTAGTGAGGCCTTTCAGTCAGGTAGGCTGTGAAAAAACCCTCTGTGATCATGATTCAAATCTCATCATGGTGTAAATCAAACATACAGAAAAAAACAGCAATACTGTGAAATATTATTACAATTTAAAATAATGGTATTCTATTATATTCTTTAAAATATAATGTATTTCTGTGATGCAAAGTGTCTGAACAATTATGTTACCTCTATGGCATTTCATATAGGCTTTTAGCTTAAAAGCATGCACATTTGGAGAAATATTGATGGATTCTCATATGTTTGTCAATTTTCTATACAGAAGAGTAATATTTATTCAGGATTTATTGTCATTACTATGAGTGCTGGATACTGTGTTTTCAATTCATACTTGCAGCCGGAGGGCGCTCTGTACACCTTTAGTCCACAAATGCCTGAGCACTAAAGAAGATTAGGCAATCCAGGAACTAACCGAACTAACAGAGGACAGAGATCGCTAACTATGGCTATTCAAAACACTTTTCAAGACAATAAATACACGATTGAGACGATGAATGCATGTATTGACTCAGAATTTGCGTCTGAATAGCGCTGGCTCCGTGGGCGTGGCCGCATTAGCGGATAATGAGCTGAATCAAGGATTTCTGACATGGCTCTCTTTTCATACAGATTACATAAACACAGAATGTTTGTTTTCGATTTGACTTACACGATTTAAAACCTGACATTTCAATGTTTTTTTAGACATAAGTCAAATTTTTTTGTGATTAGTATTCACTAAGTTACAGTTCATTTTCTGAGAACTATCAGATTGGAGTTCCTTCAGAGGGAGACGAAAGATCACGCATCATGTTAGTTTTCTTTATTTTACAAAAAGCACAACATTTTGTTTTTACTCTGAATGTACACAAATAAAAGAAGATATTCCACAGATTAAAATGGTGTATAACTCTTAATTGTATGTGCAACATTAACGGAATATTTTGAGTCTCTTTCACACTGGTAAGAAAAAAAACCGCGGTGGTATCGCCGGCGATACCCTCAGACCTCAGAGTGTTAAGTCATTTTGTTTACATCATTATTTCGCTCACTCCAGTAAAAGAGTGTGTACAGTCTAGAGCTCCCATATGGTGCGCACATATTTATAACGTTCATACATGAGGCCCCTGTTCTGCAGAATGTAATGGAAATGGACTGCATCAGCACAAAGGAGGCATCACATGTGATCAAAGCTGGCCTTTTATTTGCCCATTTCCATATACATCCTTACAAGATCCGTCTGAAAAGCCTGCAGGAATAGGTCACAGTTGATGTTGTGTGGTCACATGATTGCCACAGGTAAAGGTGATGCACCCTTGGATGGATTTCTTACAAAAATCTCATACACATGGTGGACTTTCTGCTCTCTCTTTTTGAATTATACTCCCTGTAGTGTCCAGGTAGACTATATCCTCCTTGCACCTTTTGTAGAGCACAGAGTGTCTTCCTTGACCAGAGCATACCTTATGCAGCACATCATTGTCTGTGCCATGCTGTTGGTCAATCATTAAAAAAAAAAAAAAAAAAAAAACTTCTAAGCTCATCAGAATGATGTCAGATTTTTTTTTTATTTAACTCCATGCAATGTTCTTTAGGACTTCTTTAGACGGAGCATCATCCCTGCAACCTGAGTCAATGACCATTGGTGTTTTTTTTTTGCTTTGACTCCAAATATAAGCCCTGGGGTAATTTGGTTACAAGGAGCTCTGATGTTGACTGTCGTGCACCTGCACACACTGGTCTTCTACGTAGTTCCTTGGTGTTATGGTAGAAATCACCTCCAGAGTAAACCACTACTGCTTTCAGGATGCTTTCATCAACAACTTCAACATGAACATTAACTGGGCAATCTTCAAAACGACACTAGCCCATAGTCTGAAAACTTGTGCCAGTTTCTGTGAACGCAGGTTTTTCACACTTTAATGCTTAAAACAAAATCTCCAGAAGGGATTGATGGGGTTCATGCCCTTGACATGCCCTCTTAAGCTCTTGCTATTCTTTTTTTTTTTTTTTCCCAATGAAAAATAAATGGCTAATATGGCAAATAATGTGACATATTTATCTTCTTCCTCACAGCTGTTTGTAGAGATGTAAGGTGATTCACTTGGGTTGGGAAACGTGCCAGTACATTTTGCTGGATTTTTTTTCACATAGCAGCAAAATCAACATAAAATACTCCGTCATTTGTCATATAGACATAAGGTCTTTTATTTGTGTACACTCAGAGTAAAAACAAAATGATGTGCTTTTTGCAAAATAAAGAAAACTAACATGATGCGTGATCTGCCGTCTCTTTTGCAATGAAGTCCAATCTGGTAGTCCTCAGAAAATGAACTGTAACTTAGTGAATATTAATCCCAAACATGAGAGACATATCTAAAGAAACGTTGAAATGCGAGGTTTTAAATAATGAAAGTCAAAACGTAAACTAATATTCTCTATGTAATCAGTTTGAAAAGAGAGAGATGTCATTTGTTCGTGAGTCAGCTCATTATCCACTAATGCAGCCATGCCCACGGAGCGTGCACACTATTCAAATGCAACGATACATGCAACAGAGAGTGAACGGCCACCTCAGCTCAGAAAAATGCATCAAGCTTAGATTCGAGATGCAGTGAGGAATAATTCTGGAAGAATTTTCGATGCAGGATCAACTTGACCAAGCCATTCTTATCGTGATATAGGGTCTGAATATTAAACTGCAAAAAGACCATTTAACTATGAATCCTGAATGGCACAGTCGTGTGTTTCGTTTATACATAACTTACATTAGTAGACATGCTGTTACGAACCCCACTTTCAAAGTGCTTGTTAGGGAAGGGGGCAAGTACATAAAAAGGACACGCAAGTTAAAAAGGCAGTTTAAATGTTTATTAATATCACTGCACTCACATGTCGCAGGCAACTGATGAAACAGAAGAATCAATTCACTGACACACATACCATTATACAAAATAAACAAACACAGATCAACAAGACATGAAAAGAAATACAAGGAAAATAAAACAATATAGCTTATCAGCGACAGCTGGACATCAGGACGCACATGGAGCTCATGGACAGCAAGAGCTTCCCTTTGAATTGATTCCCCTCAAGTGTGCGCTACGCTCCCATTGAGCTAAAGACTGATTGTGGCACCCAGAGTCCGATGGAAGCAGCACAAGATCGACACACAGCAGTCCGCACATCTACACTCTCCCATCTTACATCCAACCCGGAGCGTCATGAATAGGTCGCAGGTGTTCAGGGACGGAGCTTACCCTCAGGAGAAGAGAATGGACCAAATCAATACAAAGAGAAAAATATACACCATGCTAAATAATAATAAATATAGAGGCTTTAGCCATAACAATGCCATATTGGCTATTCTCAAACTATATTTGCTAAACTGAGATGAGTGAAATCAACTACATATATAATACATAAAATGTCATATGAATATTTACATGATTTCTTTGGCCTGTTTTGAACAGATTGTGAAGTGTTTACTGTGAAATAGTGTCATATCAATGAAGCTTTTGTTCACAACGAATAATGAAAATTCAGATTTGCATTATAGAAATACATTAAATTTTAAAGTATATTAAAATAGAAACCCATTATTTAAAATTGTAGTAATATTTTTTTTTCTGTATTTTTGATCAAATAAATGCAGGCTTTTATGAGCATGAGACTTCTTTCAAAAACATTAAAAATAGTAATGTCTATGACCATGCTCACAGAGGGTATTTTCTTTTATCTCACAGATTTGAGAATCAGTGACCAGATATTGGCCCACATTGGACTGCATGCATGTGATACTGAGATCATTGACTGGAAGCAGGAAAGTGTTTTTTTCAGTGCATAACACCAAATGCCAGGTATGTGATGTTTACATATATCTCTGAACAGGCAGGGCCAGATTAACATAAGGGCTAGGTAGGGCTGAAGCCCCAGGGCCCGCGGGTAGAGGGGGCCCGTGATTGGCTGGAGGAAATGAGATTGACAAGTCATAGGTGGTTGATTTGTGTGTAATAAAATAACAAGAAAAAATGATTGGAAAATGTGCCTGAGTGATAAATCACCGTCCAATCAAAATCACTTTACAATTCGCGCCATGACATCGGGAAACGCCTCTGCGTTATGCTATCGCAAAAATGGGAAAATTGGCCTTTATTGCTTGTTCAGCCTCGCTGGTGTTCAAAATGATAAAAAAAAAGTGATAGTGGTGCGCAAAAAAGGAAAAATAAGCTTAAAAGGGAGAAAATGGATGCTAATCTTACAGCAAAAATTCCAAAACTAACTAACCTACTTCAGTTCACATAAAACATCCGAGCCAGTGGAAGACCCCGCGTGCAGCGGCAGCTCACAATTATCTTCACCCACCGACACCGTCGCCGATCTGCGTGCTTTACACGTTGAAGGTGAGATAGCAGCTGCAGCAAGTTATTATTCTTATAACGAGTTAAGCCTATTCGGATGGTAATTGTTTCTCATGAAAACGTAAGGTGTTTTCAACAATTACAGGGACAAGTCGATTGATTTGATTCCGGCAATAAATCAGTGTTTTTCTCTCATCATCATCACCCGTATAAAAATCCTGAATTAACTTTCCTACTGTTTTTTGAAGAACATGTGTCGTGTGACTTGTCTCCACTATCTGCGTTTGAAGCACATTCTATCTGTTGCAGTTCTGGTGCCTCCATCCGTACAACTCGACCTCGACACATTCACATCACATGTTAACACAGCGGTAGAGTTACTCACGGGACACTGCACTCATTTGCAATCACAAAACTTCTTTATTTGCATGTGCTTTAAAGCCCTGCCAGTTAAACATGCCATTCGTGTGCTGTTCTGAGATGCATATACCTCATACACCCGAAGCGTGCACACACACTTAAGCCTGTCAAACAGCACCTGACTACTGGACTTCATCTTTCGCGTCTGATTGCACTATAATACTGTCAAATACACAAAAGGTTTACATAAACACGGTTATGTCTGAAGTGAGTTGAGAAAATCGGACGCGTGCAGGTCTTAAAGTGACAGCATCCTAATAGTTAGCATGCGGACCCTTGTCCTTAAAGTGATAGTTAACCCAAAAAACATTTACTCACCCTCATGATGTTCCAAACATGTATGAGTTTCTTTTTTGAGTTAAACACAAAAGAAGATATTTTAAAGAAGGTTGGTAACCAGACAGTTGACGGCACCCACTGACATTTTTCCTACTATGGAAGTCAATGGGTGCTGTCAACTGTCTGTTTACCAACATGTAACATGTAAGTAATGACAATTTTCATTTTTGGGTGAACTATCTCTTTAAAGTATTCATGGTAAAGTAATCATTGAGGAAGTATGACTGAAGTATGACAAATGTTTTTGCTGCTTTTGGCAACCTGTTTGTTTGGAGTTCATATCTGGAGTTAATGCATTTGTTTTTAATGTGTTAAATAGCATGGAATATTTAGTGTGCTTGTGCTTATATAAAATGATTTGATAAAATGAGATTTGTAAAAATATAAAAATAATAACAATAAAAAAAAAATTCTTGTGGTACAAGACACTGTGGCATGGTAATCAGATGAAAGGGGGCCCTTGGTGTTGCTATAGCCCCAGGGCCCAATGTGTTCTTAATCCGGGCCTGTGAACAGGATATATTTCCAGGTATAACTGTGTCCTTAAACAAACAAAAAATGATAAATTTCTTTTGTCATTGCATTCTTTCATAATTCACACAGTCACATTCCTCACTGAATGGCTCATTAAGCCCCTGCCCCTAATGAGCCGCATAATCTCCTCAGGTGTGAATAACAGCATTATTGATGAAGACTCACGCCTCCTTGCATATTGACTTCCTAACAAAAGGAAGTCTTTGAAATTTATAATCAATACATTTTTATAGGACCTGAGTAGGCAGGATGATTTCTACATCATTGTGAAGCAAAAACTTTATAGACTATAAAATATACAGTTCCCAAAAGTCTTGTGAAACAAAATGTTTAGTATGTGTTTTGATGCCTTATTTCAGGGACTTATTTTTTTGCAAAACCATGCATATACGTAATTCTCTCTTCTGGACGCATGAACATTTTGAGTTTACTTGCTTAATTCGAGCGTGAAATTTGCATCTCCAGTCATGTTACAATATGGCTGACAGGGATTGTGTTGTGGAAGGCTGAAAACGGCGCAGACTCATTCGATGCCGTGTCTGGGTCCATCAGATACTTCAGAGGCGCACACAGCTTGGTGAGTTTCACCAACTCCTCCAGGAGCTACGCTTGGATGACGGCCGCTTTCAGCAGTACTTCCGACTGAGCCAGCCCAGTTGGAATACCTGTTGTCCTGTGTTGGTGGGAGGATTTCCCTCCAGGACACCAACTACATGCTCTATTCCACCTGCGGAGCGCCCGTCCATCTGTCTCCGGTCAGTAAATTATTTAATATTCTGTGTGATTACAAGTAATTAATGACTGAGAGTCTTCTCACTCTTCTGAACACACAGTTGAAATGGCAATTAACTTTAGTCTACAACAGTCAAAGTGGGTTTTGTATTGTGCAGGTAACTGCTATATTATAATATTGAATAATAGTCTGTTTTTGCAATGTAGCAAGCAAATCAGATCAAATGCTAAATAAAGGTAAAGTATTAAGGGCACTTTATCAAGCTTGTTGTTGTTTAACTGTAAAATAAATAAAGGGAAAGATGTCACAAACACCAGTATTATAAATTCATATTTGCTAATATGGAATTGCAATTTGCTTTTATAACAATGTTTATTTTATTTTTTTTCTCTCTCTCTTTGAGATATCTTGCCACTGGACTGGAGACTCCTTCCGGATCATCGCCAGCAGCTTCCGTGTTGGTGTCTCCACAGTCTGCAAGGTTGTCCCAGACGTGGTGATTGCAATCTGGGACTGCTTAGTGGAGGAGTTCATGGCTGTGCCCTCCACAGATGAATGGAGGTCCATTGCAGAGGGTTTTGAGGAGAGGTGGAACTTCCTGCTCTGCTGTGGAGCACTGGATGCCAAGCATGTCCTGATAAAAGCACCCAACACTGTATCCCAGTTCCACAACTACAAGGAAATTTTTCCTTAGTTCTCCTTGCTGTTGTGGATGCAAGGTATTGCTTCCGGGTGATTGATGTTGGGGGATATGGGCGGATGAGCAATGGTGGAACTGCCAACTCAGCCTTTGGCCAGGCACTCTGTGGTGGCACTCTGTGGTGGCACCCTCCATCTGCCACCTGACCATCCTCTCTCAGGAGCTGACCACAGAGGGCCCCATGTCTTTGTGGCAGATGAGGCCATTCCCTGGGCGCACCCTTCCCAGAGAGAGATGGGTCTTTAATTACCGTCTCTCCAGAGCCCAGCTGGTGGTGGAGAATGCCTTCGGGACCCTGTCCTCACAGTGGAGGATGTATCGCCGCCTCATTGAGGTTCAGCCTGATGTTGTGGAGAGGAGTGTGAAGGCGACGAGTGTCCTCCACAACTTTATGAGGAGAACTGCAGAGGCACCTGCTGTGAGGGGGGCGGTGCAGGGTGCAGAGGACTCGATGCAGAGTCTCGTCGGATTGCAGCCAATAATTCTGCCAGAGAGGCCATCCGGGTCAGGAACAGCTTCATGGCTCACTTTTCAGCCGAGGGAGCAGTCCCGTGGCAACCGACTGAATAATTTTTGGTTATTATATCCTGTGCTGTTTATGTTTATGTTTAGCTCGTGTATATATTCCCATCCTTTTATCTTTTCTTTTGATTTACACCCTTTATATATTGTAAATATTGCTATCTTTTTTCATCCTTAACTCTTGTAAATCTTTCATCATTTTTCAATTTTTAATTTTTTTTGTTCAAGTTTAGATTTATAGTTTTCAAATGAAAAATGGAGCCAGCCTCCAAAAGGAATCTTGTCTCGTTGCTGCATTCTCATTACACTATACCACAACACTGGTCCAATCACAAATAACTATTTTTTACTATACTATTGTGAGTGTATTTGCAATAGAATATAATTAGAATGAATGTACAAATGTTTGCCATATTTTTAAGTAACAAATATAAATTATGATTTATTATGTTGTGCACAAAGTAACACACCAAAACCTTTGGTCATTGTATAGAACATTTGTACAAAATATAAAAACTATATACAAAGAACATTTACAATTATTTACATGCAGGAATAAAAAGGATCATGCTTGGAAGAGTGAGGGTGAAGGAGAAGAGACAGGAGAAAGTTTGGTTCATTCCCTGCTGAGATTGCTGCCTCTTTTCCAAAAGTACGCTGTAGGCTCCACTTGTTCCAAATTAAGCACAACTGTGCTGCTTTCATAAATTAATTTGTGTATTTGAAATTTGACAAATTCTTTCATCTGAGGCAGCGCTGGAGCTACAGGACGGCTCTGGAGTGCTTCTAGGAGCTCCCGCTCCACCTCTGATGACTTCTCCTTAGGCCTTCTCTGAGCTCTTCTTCTTGGTGGCGCTGTATCAAATGATAACATATTTTGTACAATGAGAAGGCAGAAAAAGATTAAACTCATTCACAAACCGTCAGTGTTGTGTGAGGCTATGAGTGCTTACTGTAAATATAATATGCATGTAAACATGGTCATTATTGCCTGTACACACCTGTGGGTACAGCAGCAGATGTTGAAGGGCCGGCAGGGGAAGCAGAAGCAGGTTCTGGGAGAGGGGACCCAGGCTCACTGCCATCAAAAGAACCAGTGGGCTCTGTCATGACAATATTAATACAACATTACACCAGTCAGAGAGAAATTAATTTAGACTTTATCATAACCCCCCCCCCCCCCTCTCAAATTGAGTAAAGAGTGTTTTTTATAACTTACCAGATTGTTTCAAGCAAGATCCTTTTTATTCCTGTTTCTATAAAAGTACAAAGATGTACCATACAGCTCTGGGTATCCACATACAGTGACGATGATTTTGTCCACCATTGTTGTTTTGGATTTCTGCCTCCTCTGCGGCATGAAAATTCAACAAAGTTCAGATTTTTCAACTTGTGCGTCAAACGCTCAAATTGTGCCACAGGATGTCTATTCACGTCTTTGCATTGAATTTACATGTAAATCACTCGCGCTTAACGCTTCATTCTCGTCTGGTGTGTACGCACCATCAGACCCCAGAGGGTTAAACAACAAAAAGAGAGAAAATCTCACTGCAATTAGCGAGTTAGTCAGATATACAGTCAAACCAAAATGTATTGACACCTTGAACATTTCATTCATTATTACAGTTTATTCACTTTAGTTAAAAAAATGGTAATAAATTATGAGAAGATCTCAGAGTTAAACTGTGTCAGAAAAAAATACTTAGATAACACTTAAAGGGATAGTTCATCCAAAATGAAAATTTGACAATTTGATTGTTGCAATTGTAAATTTATTGTCTTCATGTTTCATCAGTCAAAACATCTCTATCTGTACCTGCGTTTATCTGGATGCCTGTGTCCATATAAGGGATTAATAATGTGGTTCATGGATTCTCATCTGTGGAATGTGCCACTTCTGGTATTTTGCCAGTTAATCATCATGGGTAAATTGCAATCAATGATTTTTTTTTAGAATCGAGCACTCAATGTAATCAAGGAAGGAATTGTGACAGCCCTTGTCCCAAACATTAAGGTGCCCTGAAATGACACAGAGTAATTTATTAATCCTGGAGAGTCTGGTCTGTTCATCTTCTAGGTCCATCTTCTTGAGCCTGAGATCTCTTTCCTTTCCGCGGCCTTAAGATATCATGAGACACACAGAAAAATTCTTGACAAATACATTCAAACCAAAAAATTATTCAGACACTAGATATAATTTTTTATATTTTTTACTAGTGGGTGCAGGACCCTATAGTTCATTTATGTAAGTGAGGATAGCAAAATAAACTGACATATTATACCCAAAAATTCGAGACCAACAATTATTCACACTTTGACCTGACAATGTTTTGCTTAAAGGGATAGTTCACCCAAAAAATGAAAATTTGATGTTTATCTGCTTACCCCCAGCGCATCCAAGATGTAGGTGACTTTGTTTCTTCAGTAGAACACAAATTATGATTTTTAACAACCGCTGCCGTCTGTCAGTCAAATAATGCGAGTGAATGGGAACTCGTACAATAAGAGTTGAAAACACTTCCATAGACAAATCCAAATTAAACCCTGCAGCTTGTGACGACACATTGATGTCTTAATACACGAAACGATCGGTTTGTGCGAGAAACCGAACAGTATTTATATCATTTTTTACCTCTAAAACACCACTATGTCCAACTGCGTTCAGCACTCGGTTAGTGAGGTCTGATCGCGCTCTGACAACGACAGTAATGTCTCGCGCTTTGCTTCGATTTTGTTTCAATACTGGAAAGTTGGGCCATCTGAAATGAAATGTAGATTGTGGACTTCAGGATACTTTCCTCGTATGTATCTCAGCACTGGGTCAAGATGAGCCCAGGTTGCCACTGCATCGTGCTGTAGAGATGATGAGAGGGATGCAAAGGCTTCCACTCTGCCCCCACTGAGATAGAGTACCCCGGTGTGGAGGGTTACCTGATCATTCCCAGTTCCAAAATGGGTGTCCTTGATTTCTTTGGCATATTTGCAGCTGTAATTTTCGCTGTGTAATCCACATGCAGAGCAACAGCATCATCTGTCAGGGTATCTTTCATTGCTTTCAATGACAAATATTGGTTCTTGACATTAAACATGTGAATGGCAAAACCTGGAAGGTGTTCTGTTGTTAGGGCCAGCAACCGCTCAATGGAGGAGGTATGCTTTTCGAGGACCGTTTTCTTTGTCTGCCTTTCCTCTGTAGATCCATCCTTGAGGGTCTTTGTTACAGTGACAGACCTTGTGACCCACTCTTACCAGATGACAGTGTTCCCCTGAGTGAGAGGATCTAATGCTGTGTTCACACCAGACGCGACTTGCGCGAATAAATCGCGCTATTCGCGCGTAGTTGGACGCGTGAACATTTAAGTGAAATTCGCGTCTCCAGTCACGTTGCAAAATGGCTGACTTGGATTTTCGTTGAGAGAGTAGCTGCGCTTTATGTGCTTTGGAAGGCTGAAAAACGGCGTAGATCCGTCCGGCGCCGTGTCTGGGTCCATCAGATACTTAAGAGGCGCACCCAGCTTGGTGAGTTTCACCAACTCCTCCAGGAGCTGCGCCTGGATGACGGTACTTCCGACTGAGCCGGTCCCCGTTTGATGACCTGTTGTCCCGTGTCGGTGGGAGGATTTCCCTCCAGGACACCAACTACAGGCGCTCTATTCCACCTGCAGAGCGCCTGTCCATCTGTCTCCGGTGAGTAAATCATTTAATATTCAGTGTGATTACAAGTAATTAATGACTGGCACAGACATATAGTCTTCTCATTCTTCTGAACACACAATTATCATACAACACTTTAATGAAATGGCAATTAGCTAGTTTACAACAGTCAATGTGGGTTTTGAATTGTGCAGGGAACTGCTATATTATAATATTGATTAATAGACTGTTTTTGCAATGTAGCAAACAGAGCAAATACTAAATAAAGGTAAAGTATTAAGGGCACTTTATCAAGTCTGTTGTTGTTTAACTGTAAAAAAATTAAAAAGAAATGAAAATGTCACAAACACCAGTATTATAAAATCAGAGCAAATGCTAAATAAAGGTAAAGTATTAAGGGCATTTTATTAAGCTTGTTGTTTAACTGTAAAAAAAAAAAAAAAAATAAAAAGAAATGAAAATGTCACAAACACCAGTATAATAAATTTATATTTGCTAATATAGAATTGCAATCTGCATTTATAACAATGTTTATTTTATTTTTTTATTTTCTCTCTCATTCAGATATCTTGCCACTGGAGACTCCTTCAGGACGATCGCCAGCAGCTTCCGTGTTGGTGTCTCCACCGTCTGCAAGATTGTCCCAGACGTGGTGACTGCAATCTGGGACTGCTTAGTGGAAGAGTTTATGGCTGTGCCCTCCACAGACGAATGGAGGTCCATTGCAGAGGGTTTTGAGGAGAGGTGGAACTTCCCACTCTGCTGTGGAGCACTGGACGGCAAGCACGTCCTGATAAAAGCACCCCCCAACACCGGATCCCAGTTCCACAACTACAAGGGAACATTTTCCTTAGTTCTCCTTGCTGTTGTGGATGCAAGGTATTGCTTCAGGGTGATCGATGTCGGGGCATATGGACGGTCGAGTGATGGTGGGACTCTGGCCAACTCAGCCTTTGGCCAGGCACTCCGTGGTGGCACCCTCCAACTGCCACCTGACCGTCCTCTCCCAGGAGCTGACCACAGAGGACCCCAGCCCCATGTCTTTGTGGCAGATGAGGCCTTTCCCCTCAGGAAAAACCTCATGAGGCCATTCCCTGGGCGCACCCTTCCCCGAGAGAGAAGGGTCTTTAACTACCGTCTCTCCAGAGCCCGGCTGGTGGTGGAAAACGCCTTCGGAATCCTGTCCTCACAGTGGAGGATGTATCGCCGCCTCATAGAGGTTCATCCTGAGGTTGTGGAGAGGTGTGTGAAGGCGACGTGTGTCCTCCACAACTTTATGAGATCTGCAGAGGCACCTGCTGTGAGGGGGGCGGGGCAGGGTGCAGAGGACTCGCTGCAAAGTCTCGGTCGGGTTGCAGCGAATAATTCTGCCAGAGAAGCCATCCGGGTCAGGGACAGCTTCATGGCTCACTTTACAGCAGAGGGAGCAGTCCCATGGCAACCGACCGAGTAATAGGTTTTAAATCCTGTGCTCTTTATGTTCATGTTTAGGTAGTGTAAATATTCCCACCCTTTTGTCTTTTCTTTTGATTTACACCCTTTATATATTGTAAATAACATTTTCAACCTCTCTTGTAAATATTGCTCTTTTTCCATCCTTAACTCTTTTAAATCTTTCATCATTTTTCAATCATTGTTTGTTCAAGTTTAGATTGTTACAGTTTTCTTGTTTAAAATGATAAATGGAGCCAGCCTCCAAAATGAATCCCTGTCTCGTTGCTGCATTGTCATTACACTATACCACATTACTGGTCCAATCACAAATAACTTTTTTTTTTTTTTTTTTTTACTATACTATTGTGAGTGTATTTGCAACAGAATATAATTAGAATGAATGCACAAATATTTGCCATAAGTATTGTAGTCTTAACATAGAAATAATATTTTTAAGTAACAAATATAAATTATGATTTATGTTGTGCACAAAGTAACACACAAACCTCTTTGGTCATTGTATAGAACATTTATTTATACAAAATAAAATTAATCAAATCAAATAAAAAATATAAACTATATTTACAATATATAATATAATAATAACAACTATTTACATGCAGGAATAAAAAGGATCTTGCTTGGAAGAGGGAAGAGTGAGGGCCATAGTGAAGGAGAGGAGAAAGGAGAGAAAGTCTGGTTCATTCCCTGCAGAGATTGCTGCCTCATTTTTAAAACTATTGTGTAGGCTCCAATTGTTCCAAATTAAGCACAACTGTGCTGTTTTCATAAATTAATTTGTGTATTTGAAATTTAACAAAATCTTTAGTCTGAGGCGGCATCCTCTGCAGGGAAGGGACCAGACTCAAGAGGAAGAGCTCATCCTCAGAGCGTGGAGGTGGCGCTGGAGCTACAGGACGGCTCCGGAGTACTTCTAGGAGCTCCCGCTCCACCTCCGATGGCTGCTCCCGAGGCCTTCTCTGAGCTCTTCTTCTTTGCCCTGTATCAAATGATAACACATTTTGTAAATGGAAAAGGATTAAACTCATTCACAAACCGTCAGTGTGTGAGGCTATGAGTGCTTACTGTAAATTTAATTAGCATGTTAAACATGGTCATTATTGCATGTACACACCTGTGGGTACAGCAGCAGATGTTGAAGGGCCGGCAGGGGAAGCAGAAGCAGCAGTAGATTCTGGCCGAGGGGACCCAGGCTCACTGCCATCAAAAGAACCAGTGGGCTCTGTCATGACAATATTAAATATTAATACAACATTACACACATTGCACATTACACCAGCCAGACTGAAATTAATTGAGCTTTTTCATCATAAAAAATAAATAAATAAATAAAAAAATAACAAATATGCCCTGCTGTGTTGCTTCACTTGTCAACACACCTCCTGTCTCTGAGTGCCCTGCTGCCTCTGTCTCACCCTGGTCCTCGGTGTGGTCGTACCCTGCGGCCTGATTCTCCTCATCCCCCCTCTCCATATTCCCGCTTGTCTCCCGTGGGGAGACAAAGGGGTCGAGGAAAGACAGGACCGCAGAGTACTTCCACTTTTTCCCTGACCCTGCTGCTGACCCACTCCTCTTCTCCGTCTCCTTTCTCCTCTCCTTTAAATACGTGTCCCTCAGATTCTTCCACTTCTTTCTGCACACTTCCTCTGAATAAATACATCAACTTGTCAGCGGGAAAGTAACTTGTAAAATGCGGCGAATAAGCTCAATTTACCGGCTTTAGCTAGCTTGTAGTCTCAATATGTATATATAGCTCAAATTGAGTAAAGAGCGTTTATTACAACTTACCAGATTGTCCGACCTCCTCACTCACTTTTCTCCAAGCAAGATCCTTTTTATTCCTGTTTCTGTAGTAGTATGAAGATGTATCATACAGCTCCGGGTATCCACAGACAGCCACGATGATTTTGTCGTCCATTGTTGTTTCGGATTTCTGCCGCCACTCGTAACCACGTCACTACTAGAGCAAGCTCCTGATTGGTTAACGCGGCGCGGAAATTCGCCAAAGTTCAGATTTTTCAACGTCATTCGCGCGAATCGCTCAATTCGCGCCGCTGGATGTCAATTCGCGTATTTGCATTGACTTAACATGTAAATCACTCGCGCTTACCGCTTCATTCGCGTCCGGTGTGAACGCACCATAAAGGTCCTTTCACACTGGACGCGATTTTGACGCGCGAATTATTCGCGCGATGGTTTTGTTTTTTGATCAGCTGTTTGTGTAATGAGTGCTTCCACACCGAACGCGAATGTGCTGCCGCGAAAAAACGACGTTTATTTTTTTCGCTTCAATGTCGATTTTTTTTCACATTCGAGGCGACAGTAAAGGCTTCAACCAATCAAATACAAGGAAACAAAGGTGATGTCACAGCAACAATGACAGATCATCTGATAGCTTGTGTCGACGCATTTACAATAGAAAACTACCTTGTGAATGTTTATTTAAACTATATGTCTAGTAGTTAAACTTCTATCTGTAGTCCATAGGCATACAATTTCCCCATTGTGGGACAAATAAAGGTTTTCTTATCTTAGACAGAAGCCTATTTATAGCCTGGGCTACTCACAGTATATGTGAGTGGGTTTCTTTTCTGTAAATGAAATGTCCAGTAGATGTCACTAGCTATTCAATCAACATTAACCTTTGACAGGTAGGCCTAGCCTATCGCATTTCTCACGAGATTACAGCTCCTGTGTGGGAGTACATGCAAGTCGCTGTAGGCTATAGACAAGGATAACATAACCTTCTGAGGTAAAACTTGTTTGTTTTGTTTTTTTTAAACCTAAATTGTGTCCGTGACTATGGAAAGTGAATGTGTTGTTGTTAAGACTGGGTGCACCCAAAAACTTCTTTTCGGTCTTTGAAAAAAAAATGAAAAGCTCATCTTCACTGGATGTGGATGTGGATGTGTATGTGTAAAGTGTCTATGTTGTTTGTCCTGAGCAGTTAAACTGACCAACCTTTCCAACAGGATGAAGATTATTTTGTTGAAATATATATATTTTTTCATTCAGCTGTCGCTGCGAATGTTTTGGAATCTTTCAGAGCACAAACGTCGCAAATTCGCGTCGCGGCTGATGTGAATGGTTTTGACGCGAACTATTCGAACGCGAACTATTCGCTTTTTCGTTTCGCTTTTCCGTTACGCGTCCGGTGTGAAAGGGCCTTAAGGATGTGGGAAAGGTCTTTTCGATGCATTTTTGACATCTGCCGTACATGCAGGACATGTTGCCAGTGTCACACACACTGGACTGCACAAGATCCTCTGGGCTTGATGTTTCAATGATACCCAGTTGCTGCATTCTTTTTAATTTAAAGCCAATGTTCTCGTGCATTTTACATGCACACATCTCTCTGTCTTTAACTTTAGGCCTAATAATCCAAAATGGCCTCAATCTAAAGAACTGAGCTTTGGACACTGTTTGCTAAGGATGTTCAACAAGGAAGCGTTGATGGAGTTTTGCCAAGGTGTCTGTGAGTGCTCTTTTTCTATAAATTTGTCCCTTGCGACGAATCTCTCCAGACTTGCCATTTATGATAGTTGAGACATCATCCCGATGTAGGAACAAGCTCACAACCTTGCCAAGTTGTTTCCGCCTGCTATTGATCGTCAGTCCCTTTTTAGCCTCTCTGATACTGACCTTCTGTGAAATATTTGCTGGTAGCATTGCACTTTTTGTTCTATTAGCCGCCAGCCTTCTAATTTTTCTGTTTAGTGTCAGCAGTTGTGTTGTCTTTGCCCTAAGTTTCTCTTCAACATACCTTAGTTTTGCTCTTAATTTGGCCACAGTCCTTGATGCCCGCTCTATTTTTTTAATGACTGGCTGTGTTCTCTGGGGGGTGGATGCCTCAATTGGCCCGTTCAGGTCTAAACGTTCTTCTGCTGGTGTTCTGTTCAGACTTTCATTATTTGTGTCTAGTTCCTGTCTGTTATTTTCTTCATTTCCAAAGGAATTTTCTGTCTCACTTAATGAAGATGTTGGGGTTAGATCTAGAAGTGCTTGCTCTTGCTTTTTTTTTCTGTAATATTTTTTTTTTCTCACATGCTGTCTACTTGTGAGGTCCTGAGTAGTCTTAATTTTACCATTTTCTTTATGTTTCCGATACCTGAAAAAGAAAAAAAATTAATGAAAGGTGAAATGCAGTAAGCACTGACATAAATACAAACTTTGGACTATGATCAAAATTGCACACAATTTTTCATTTAGGAATGGTAGGTATGTGTGTGTGCATGCGTGTGAAAGAGAGTGTGTGTATCTACAATATAGTGTATACTGTACAATTATGTCAGCCTTCACATTTGCATGTCAGCATCTGTGTGTGTGTACTTATGTTTGTGTGCGCGTGCGTGTGTCTGTGTGGGAATGAGTGCAAGTGTTGGTCAAAACAATTAATCCAAGTTATATTTTCTCCCTATTATCACCCTGTACCCTGACCTTTCTCCTTTCTTCTGTACTCCTCAAGTAACACTGGATTACTGTATATTTTTTCCCTATGCTTTGCCAGCCTGTCTTTCGCTGATGCCCTTTTCTTTTCAACTGATGCTTGCCTGTAACAAAATATACAATATCCATCTTGATTGAATGTAACATTTCGTAAAAAAGACATAGAAATACATTGCTTCACAGTAAAAATATTAAATAATATTACATTTATAGTAGGTGGCCTATACTGCATTCATACTGCTTTTTGTGGAAGCACTTCATAAAAATGAAAAATTAGTGACCCCTGCTGGGGGGGTTGTAATAGCTATTTTGTTTATGCAACCTGTTCAAGAAGTGTTTAAGGCAAATATCAAGTTATATTGAAATTAGCAAGAGTTATAGTGCACGTTCCTCCTTCATAAGTCTGTTTCTCACTACCGAAACATTGAGTATCTCCACCGCAACAGGCCTTCAATTGTTGCGGTGAATGATAATGGGGTTGCGGAGGATGAGCGACCTTAAACATTTTTGCTTACTGTGGAAGCTAAATGAGAGTTAGCTAAACTTTCCCTCTCTTTTTATATTTAGACCATAATGGGGTATATAGTAATCAAAAAATTAAAACGGCAACATTTTTTAAAACTTCACAAACTCATGTTTCGGTAATGAAAACTAAAAAGTTGTGTAGGTACTATGACAAACAAAATTTTACTTTATCTGGAGAAAAAAAATAAGAACTGCTTACCTGGTAGCCATCTTGAGTGTCACAGTCAATTATGTCCCTTCCAGCAAAACTCCTTGAAAATGTTAGTTCCTTGAGAACTTAAGCAATGATTGAAAATTGTTGCAGAGGATGAGAAAATTGGTCTTGGACACATTTATATTCCTTATTATTTTTACTACATTTACCAATGATCACCAAATACCACATGTTTATTTACTGTAAATGTTTATAGTATAACATGCACTGAAGCTTTTTATTTTTTATATTTTTTAATTATAAAAAATTCCACCTCAAAGAACCCAAATCCAGTCATGGACACGTTGCGGTAATGAGAAATTGTCCCTTAAATGTGAAAAAAAAAAAAAAAAAAATTGGTATTTATGATGTAATTTGAAATCATGTGCAAAATGGTAGATGAAGAGATGTTTATAACTGTATCCTTCTTATTTTGATAGCATTTACTTTTATCATCAAAATGTTTCATGACACCTCATAAGTCTAATTTCACGAGAATCACCCAAGCACCAGTGCTGCTGTAGCTCAGTTTTTGGGTAGAATGTATGCAGAAGGTGGTGATAGTGCACCCATCTCATTGTCAGGGTGATGTTACGTATGATGAATTCTCAAGAAATCATCCTTGATAGAGTTTTAGAAGAGTATGTCGGCATTAAAATGCAGCTTATCGCTGTAGAAAGATTTAATTGGGATCATCTGACAACGGAGGAAGTACAACCTTTAGCCAAAAAAGCATAACGGCTAATGCTAACGCTCCGCCCCCAGCGGTACGCAGAGAAGGAGACCAGAGGCTTCACTATGCTGATTAAACGGCTTTTGTGGGGAAATAGATATTCATTTACTTATTCAACACTAAATACTTTCGCTGGGAACTATATGTACATTTTAGCTTGCTAAAAATGTATGCAGACTAGGGAATATTGCAACTGACGTCACTGTCATTACATGATAGGCTGAGAGGTGCCGCATGTGATTAAGTTAGCTGTTACGCTTTCTCCAATGGTAAGAGATACAGACCCCTCTCATCTCCCTATAATAATACAATCTCTGGTACTGCTGAGTGTTTCGACATTTAGCCAAACATAAGACATGCAGATGTCTGAAGTGAAGATGGGATATCTGACATGGAAGGGTGTTGGATTCCTCTCACTGAAAGACTACAGTGTCTCTCAACAGATGTAAGCCATGCACTGCTCATTGTTGCTCCAGAGTGTATTGCTGTGTTCAGAGACAGTTCTGGAAGGTACAGATTCTTTGATTCACACTTGAGGACTGCCGAAGGCTTGCCTACTCGTGGTGGAACTGCTGTTATGTTAACTTTCAGCCACCTGAGTGACATGACAGAATTCTTAAGATCTTCTGGAATTATTCTCCTGAGGCCAGCAATGAATTCATGCCTGTGTCATTTGAAACAGAGCAACAGGCTGGCCAACTGCCTTCACCATCAGTTTGTGAACAGGAATCACAAGTGATTTTAGCTCTACCAGAACCAAGATTACATGTTCGAGCCAAAGTAAATCTTGTTGGCTCAGGAGCTAAAAACCAGGATATGATAGTTAAAATAATTAAAAACAGGAGATGAAAATAAATACATAAAACACTTAGAATTTCAAAACAAGGTGGAGAACCTACTTACACAACTGCATCTTATGCCATCAGAAAACACAAAAAAAGGGATTATGAGAGAAAGAGGTATGTCAGCTGTTTGCAATTGCAGACAAAAAAAAGTACAATCAGGATCATTACTTCAGAAACAAAGAGACTAGATGGTGCAAAATAGATGAGGTTGTTCAGTCAAAGAAGAAAGAGTACATGGTTAGGAGGTACAACACAGATACTGGCTTTCAGAATAAAATGAAACCGTACATGGTTAGGAGATATAGCACAGAAACTCCATTCCAGAGAAAATCGAAGGAGTACATGGTGAGGAGATATGCAGGTGACCCAGAGTTCAGAGCACATCACATACTGTGATGTACCCTGTGCAAGACACAGAAATGTGTCGGTGATGCTAAATATCATGTTCTTCTGGTTGCAATGGATCAAAAATAAATATAAACCACACATCCGTTACAACCAGGAAACACCCCAGCCTTTGTTTAACAAAGCGATGGAAACTGCCATACATGCATTCCGGTGTAAAATTCAGAAAGGCCCTACACATGTCTGCACAGTCTATCACAGAGCCCTGTTTCCTGATCAAGTCTGTAATAGAACGAGTTATGACTAAAACATCCATGTTTTAGCATCTTGCTTAACTGGGAAATATGTTCATGCTTGTGATGGTGCCTGCTCAGGTTCTTGTGTAGTTCCGGAAGAGTTACAGTTAAACACGTTAAGTTTAAACGATACCTGCACTTCCATACCGTGAATATGCACAATGTTCTTGCAGCTTTATCAAAGTTGAAAGCAATGCATTCTGAAAACAGAGACATATCCATAAGAGAAACTGCATATTGAAAGTCACCTAGATGAGGAAGCTGATGACACAGAGAAGCAACAAGAATTCAATGTTGCTAAGCAGGATAAGAATTTCCAACAAGCTGCTTCAGGATAACCGTGAGATTGAAAGATTGGGACACAACAGGGATGCCACACGTTTCATGCAACCACTAAGAGGCTCTCCATCTTATTGGGAGAAAACGTTGAGATCTACAGGCTATGATTAGACATTAGGAACCCCTAGGTTTTTTGTTTTTTGTACATTCAGTGCAGCCGAAATGCAATGGTCTGAAGTAATAACCACAATCAAGGCCCAGCAAGGTGAACAGATTAACTTTTCAAAGCTGAACTTGATGATGAAATGTGAAATCCTTCGAGGCAACCCTGTCACTGTCATGCGCATGTTTGAGAAACCAGTAGATGCACTAATGACTACTGCTTTTGTCGCCTACCCAACCAATTTGTAAAGTGGAGGATTACTTTTACAGAGTTGAGTTTCAAGCTAGTGGAAGCTCACATTTTCATCTACTTGTTTAGGTAAAGGATGCTCCTGAGTTTGAAAATGATGATAAGATTGTGTGCAACTTTATTGACCACTACATATCATGCCAATTGCCTGATTCCGTGGCTGATCCTGAGCTTCACCAAATTGTCAGAGGTTCAGCTTCACAGCAGGAACCACTCCAAGTCATGTAAGAAATAATTTTTTACAGATTCCCTAAACTACCAATGTCTAGCACCACGATCACTCACCTGCGACCACAGCGTCCAGAAGAAGAGGATAAAGCCAAAAAAAAACAACCAGACAGGAAGTAGTCGAGATGAGATTCTGTTCAAAAAGCAATAAGTGATGCCAGGATGAAACCAAAACCAGTGTGGGATTTGTTGAATGATCCCCAAACCTCCTTTGTCATAGCTCTGACAAGCTGTTAAAGTGTAATTTGACCATGAAAGACTACGAAGACAACGCTGAGGCATTGTCCACTGCCAACGTGATTTTAATGAAGCGTGATCCAAAGGAGTCTTGGGTGAATGTATACAATCCTGATTTGTTGAGGGCATGGAACGCTAACATGGACATTAAGTTTGTTCATGACCCTTTTAGCTGCATCATGTATATAATGTCATATATTTCTAACCCAGAGCATGAAATGAATGATGTATTGAAGAACCTAATCAAGGGTGTGCGTGAAACAACGTTAATGAGGAAGATGAAATGAAGCACACAATGCAGGCCTACACTAACACAGGCAAGTAAGCACTAAAATGTATTTATACCGACGGATGATGATGTGATGAAGATGAGTCTTCCCCTTAGTGCCTTCTAAAACAAAGATTCCGATTCAGAGGATGTCAGGGATAATAGATAAATACAGAATAAGGCCACAAACATGGGAATTTGAAAAGATATGTCTGGCAGATTTTGCTTTGGAATACTGTATTGTGTATGGTCAGCAAACAAAAGGTAAAAATGTTCACCAACTGCTCAACGGTATGGGATTTTTTCAGAAAAGAACTGTTGGTAAGGCTGCAATTTAGATATGCATGGTTTTTGGAAGAAAAACTACCTGAAAAGTTTTACAGTAGATTACTTAAACTTTATATGCCACATCGCTTCAGTGCACAGCTAAAACCTCCTAAATTTCCAACATATTAGCTGTTTTACAAATGTGCATCTGTGAAACTTCCTACACACCCTGGTCTCCTGATGCCTGTTTGTGCCATAGTGCAAACACACAAGGAAAAGTTTGAAAAACAGTGATGAAGTGGATAAGGCATTCGATCAGCTGCAACAGCAAGGACCACCTGAAAATGCTTGGACAGCTTTTGCACCTGACATTGAAGTGGACCGTTTGGAGTGCATTGCAGAACGAGAAGACATCAATCCAGATGACGAGAATGTACAAGATGATGTTCCAGAATATCAAATTCTTGAACATGGAGTCGTGCCACAAGTAGAGGCACCGCAGTTGAGTATTGAATTTGTTAGAAAGTTGTTCAGAAGTCTAAATGAGACATGGGCAGCCATATTCTACACTGTCTGCCCTTGGTGTCAGAAACATGCATGAGGTCAAAATTCAGAATATTTTTTTGTACTTCATTTCAGGGGATGCTGGTTGTGGTAAATCACACGTCATTAAGTGCATATATACGGAAGTGACCAAGATTCTGCGACAACTGCCTCGACTCCGGGAGGAAGGGGATTTCTCCGTACCTACAGTGTTCTTGAGTGCTTTTACTGGAACAGCAGCATTCAATATTTCCGGTAAAATGCTGCATTCCATTTAAAAACTTCCAAGGAATCTGAAGCCACCATATCAAGGACTTGGAAATGCCCTAGATGAACTACGAGCAAGATTACAGCAAATCAAAGGCAGCAAGAAATCTTTTCGGGGGCATCTCTGTCCTCATCATGGGTGACTTTTACCAACTGCCACCTACTGGTAAAGCCAAACCACTCTGTGTATGAAGAAGATGTTTTGGACTTCTGGAAAGACCATTTCCAAATGATTATCCTCTCTGAGGTCATGCGTCAGAAAGAAGACCTTGTTTTTGCCCAGCTTTTGAACCGACTACGAGCAAAGAAGACAGCTTTGTTACTTCAGGCTGTGAAGAACCAGAAAGACTGCTTGTGTAATGCACTGCACATATTTGCCACCAACAAGGAAGTTCACAGACACAATACTGAAACAATCCACAATCTTCACACTGACATCAAAGACCCAAGAACAGGAGGGATGAAGAGACAAAAGAAGCCTGTCATCGAAAAAAAGGACGACTTACTTGACACCATACAAATTGCACTGGGAATTCGTGTAATGGTGACTAGGAATCTCTGGATGTTGAAGATGGGGTTGTTAATGGATGTTTTAGGAACATTGTAAATATTGTCACTAAAACAAAAGATGGAATCGACACTGTACAAATATTAGGGCTTCAGCCTGACAATCCAAACGCGGGTAAGAAACACCACAGAAGGGTGCAAGGTGAAGAAGATGACTTAGTTTATATCGAGAGATCCAAAAACATCTAAGGAAATGAGCAGTTCATCGACAGTTTCCTATCAAGTTAGTTTATGCCTGCACAGCTCACAAAGTTCAAGGCATGACAATGCAGAATACTGTAGTGTCACTGAAGATTTGCGAGTCAGGAACGGCCAACGTTGCCCTTAGCAGAATGACTTTGCTTCGTGGGTTACACATTACGGACTTCAGTGAAAAGAAGTTTTATGCTGATCCTGCGGTCACAGCCTTGTTGCGTAATATGATATTTAAGATATCAGATGCAATCATGAACTGCTACTATCAGATACTCTTTGCATAACGGGGAAACTCACCTGACCAGATCATTCATTACACCTTAGCCAAAGGGTTGACAGGTATGGTCGTGTTGCATGAGATTGTGGCGTGTATGGTCATGTCAAGGTGTTATACCACTGAGCTACCAAGAAAGTACATCAGCAGGAAGGACACTAGAAATTAAAGGCAGCAGCATACAGTATGCAGTGAGGATTAGTTTGGCGACACAGACAGTGAGAAGTAGTAAGACACTGCTGTAATGTATTTGATTTCGATCTTATAACATTTGTTTTAAATGATTTTGTTCAATCTGTACAATTTGTGACAATCTATACTGGATGTATTATATGCAGTCCCATACTATGCCTTGGTCTTCGCTGCAATGTTACTTGGGAGGGCAGAGGAGGCAGACTCTGGGAGCATTTGCTTCCAGTGCTGCGGTCTCTCAGGGCCAAAGCTACAGCTCCAGACATCCTGATCATTCACCTTGGTGGAAACAGCTTGTGTCGGGAGAGCCGCAACCGCCTGGATTTCCTTCAGGAAATGAAGACTGACCTGGCTGAAGTCTTCAGGATGTTACCCAGAACCAGGCTTCTCTTTTTTCCTTCATTCTGCCCCGACTAAACTGGCGAGGGCAGACTGCTAGGACTGCATATGGTGTCAAATGGAGCCAGCAGTGGCTCAACGGTGTGATGGCAGGCTTCTTGGCAAAGAGACAGATGCACTGCATTTGTCACTCTAACATCGACTTGTCTCATCTGATCAGAGACGGAGTCCACCTGAGCCCAGAGGGAAATAAGCTTTTGCGGAGTAACCTCAAAGAAGCTCTGCAGGTAGAACTCCGTAGATGAAGCCATTAAATGTCCTTTTAAGGGCAGCAACCCATTAATTTAAATGAAACACATTTTTCCAAGTGTGAGAAATTTGTTTTTAACATCTCATGTTACATAATTTTTTTTAGAACATATTGATATTGATATCACAATGATAAGAAATCGTATGACTTTTCACATAATAAATTGATTGTATTAATACATAAATCCACCTAATAAATTTGTGTTCCCAAGTGGGCTGGTGGTAGAAACTTTGTTTAGCATGTAAGAGGTTTAGGGTTCGCATCCAACCTTGTATAGAATTTTTGGTAACACTTTACAATAAGGTTCATTAGTTAACATAAACATTAATAAATAGCAGTTCATTGTAGTTCATTTCAACATTTACTAAAACATCAATTTTATTTTTTATTTATATTATTATTATTAAAGTCACCAGAGTTAAATTTACAGAAAAAATTAAAAGCATTAAAGTCACTAACACATTACATTACATATGTCCAAGACATGTCAAAGTTTAGATTAATAAGAGCATAACCATTCAATAAATGTTGAAATGAGATAAATTTTAGTGTTATGCCATGCAGAGTTACCAGGAAAAAAGTTTCAAGCTTCATAAATATATAATATTCTAGTACTCCCTTTATCAATAAGTGAGAGAGACTAAACTTGGTGTCATTCAAGTGGTCGTCATAGCAACTATAATTACAATATTTATTATATAATAACAGTACTTCTTCGACTGTGCCATCAATAACTGAGGAGAACAACAGCACCAATTCGCCTCAGAAAATGAGGAAGAAATGATCCATTTAAGTTTAAAGGGAAAGACAGGTCAGTTTACTACCACATTATAGTTTACAGTTTACTACCTCAACATAATGTCTTCTTCTGGACATTGTCTGTCTTATCCTAATGAAAATATGGACTGAGGATGGACTTTAGGAATATTCACACATAATTTATACACGTTAAATCATGGTATTAGAGTTTTAAATCAAACATTTTAAAAAGAGATCAATACATCACAGGAATATTCCTAAAGTCTCTGAAAGTGCGATCTCTCTATGGGTTATGTGATTATCATATTTCTAAAAAATATATAAAAACATATCTGCAATTAAAATAAAAATGATTGATACACATCCTTTGAATGGAAATAAATAAGTACTTTGGGTGTATTGTTTATTATATTTATTTTCATATAAAAGCAACAGGACTTAAATTACATCAAGGTTATCAGCAAAAAAGCACGAGTGTGAATCCCGCGATATCCGCCTTTGATCTCGTAGGTGTCTGATCCACTACGAGAACAGAGAACTGTCCGTCTTGCCTGCACTTTTTTCATGCCTACTGTCACCTACATTTCAGGCGAGGCTAGGGACGTCTTCCACAGCGACATCAAGCTGGAAAACCTGCTCATCAACCAAAACACCTTGCAGGTCATACCTGTTCTCGTAGATGCCTGAAGAAGTCTGCTTATTTGAAGTTCAATAGAACGTATCATTCCACAAATCTCTGGTGACAAATTATAATAGGCCTCGCAACAGTGTATTCCCTAGGAGTATTGTTGTACAAGATGCTGTTTGGAAAGAGATTCTGTCAAGCAGATTGATTTGGAAAAGATCCTCCTCCATGACTGGTTCCTAGAAATGTTAAAAAATTTATTGCATAATTATGGATGTTTCCAAAGCTTTTTAGTTGGAGATTTTCTGAAGTGATGACAATAATAACTGTAAATCATGAACAATACGTTAGTTAGGTTTGAACTGAAGGTATGTTGCTTTATGAATCTGATATTTACCCATCATATAAACAAATATATCATCTAGCTCTTCATTTTCAGAGACATCAGAGTAAAAAAGACATTACTGACAGAAATATTACACTACTGGTGAAATACAAGAAGGAAGCTGAAATTTGAAGCCAAAAATATTTAGAATAAGAGTAAAAGAGATTCTTCCTCCTCTTGGCAAAAGGAGCAAAGAGAGGAAACATTTCAGTTAAATTTACTTAAGTATTTATTATAACAGTAATAATGATGAATCATTTTTAAATGGACTTCATTTTATTATTAAACAAAAATTGTTTTGCCGCTGTCCCTACCTTATGAAATGTAATATTTGGGAACACCATTTCCCATAAGCCTTAATAATTGAATTATTACTAGCAGTGATGTAGTTTCTTAAACTGATGTGTACATTTAACATCCAAGATCTTAACCCCTTGAATAAATAGTTGAGGGATATTCAAACTCAAATTACAGTATAATTTATAAGATTTCACCAAGAACAACAAATTAGAAGGGATTGCCTTTGGTATAAATGCATCAAAACAGAACTACATTAAGTTTACATATAGTTCAATAAAGTCTTTATAAGAATCAGGTCTCCAATATTGTTAACCAAGTCTGATACAAAAACAATACCCTTATTAAACCAATCAGGAAAGAAAAAGGATTTATGAGATGATAACATATATTGATTATTCCAAATGATGTGAGAAAAAATGTTTAAAGATCAGCTTCCATGACTCAAGAGCTTGCTCATGAAAAATTTGAAAGCTTCATAGGTAGTCTCATACATTTGAAATCACAAAAAAAAAAAAAAAAAAAAGTAAAATTACTAATTTTTTAAAAATCAAATTAGGAATCCAGAGCCAAACCAAATTCCCCTTTGAACATTTAACCAATTTATTTTAAACGTTTAAAAAACTGATTCAAGGTTTTTTAAAAAAAATAATAAATAAAAAAAATAAAAAATCTAGAACATATAAACCTTTTTTTTTTTTGAGTACGGCTGTATTGAAGATTTCCTGCTGATGTGTTCCACTTTATTTTTCCGTGTAAATTTAAAATTATAAGAGTAAAATTTAGAGGTGACAGAATCAACATAAAGAAGCGTGAAAATCCTTCAGCAATCTCACCATACATATTAATGGTCAGTAACTAATTTATTTGTAATGCCATTTGTTTTCTGAAGAAGAAAAAAACACTGTGTGAAAAAAATTATAATAAAAAAAAGACAATGTGTGAAAACGGGCTATTTTATCGTTAACGCGATTCAAATGTTTGAAAGAGAAACCTAATACAATGGTGTTAAATGAATTTTTTTTTTTTTTTTTAATAAACTAAATCATTTTGAGTTTATTTTCTTAACTGATTTATGCCTGTGCAGTAAGATTCATTTACAAGCAAGGAAGGATTTAATTTCCAGTAGTCAGGATTATTGTGTTCTTGAATTATGTGGCTTCAGGACCAACTCAAATCAGTTAGTGGTGAAGAAGTGCAAGAAACATGTCAAAAATTAAATCAAAGATAAAGAGACTAACCATAAATCAATGTGATTTTTGGGTTAAAACAAATCTGACTTAAACAAAGAAAATGAAAAAAGAGGTGGAATCAGGATTTAGGAATCTGTGTGCATCAATCAAATTTAAAGATATCAAAAATGACTGGATTAATATCACTTTGACACTTTCTGGGGGATACTGGTTTTCAATAAAGTTAGGGGCTTCGTTATGAATTTCTAATTATACACCAATTCGTTGTTGAACACACATTAAGAAATCATAAAACACATCAAAATACGTATACCTGCACAAGTTGTAAACCTGCAGTTATTAATCGTTGTATTATGAATGTTTCCTGCTCCTGTCAAACATTCAAACACAGAAGAGAAACTCTCTCTTCACAGGCTAATAACTGAAGCTAACATTCAACCTCACGTTGCATTTCCTCGATTAAAATTACACTTTCTGCAGATAAAACGACTTTAAACTTGGTTATAAGTATACTCATGTATCTCATTTACACATTTTAATGAAACACAGATAAAATAATCACCGATTTCCCTTTTAAGACACTTTTGAACGCGAGTGAACAAACCGCACATCTTTCTCCTCTCAGATCTCCCGCGCACTGAAGCGAGAACGCGCAACGCGCCAGTGACGTCACAACTGCGACACACCGATTACTCAGACAGAAATTTCTCACACACACAAATATATTATATATATATATATATATATATAATATATATATTATATATATAATAAATTTGGAGAGAGAGAGAGAGAGAAAATCATTTTAAGGATCTTAAAATAAAAACAAGTGAATCAGTATCTCTTTCTAAACTTGAATGCGATGAGCTCGTAATTACAACTTCAGTAGTGGAAATTATCAAATTTCCTATCGCACGTGAAGGCAGCATTAGTGTTACATATGCATAACATGAATGATGTCCAATTCCCCACAGTTACAAAGATCCACTGTTAGTGTATCATCTGCGTGAACAAATGTGTAAGAGTCTGAAATATTGTGTTAATGTGTATTTTTTTCAGAATTAAGAAAACTCTTTCATTGTATTGAATACTATGTTTAAATAATTAAAACAACACAGAGGACCACTTGAATGATACCAAGTTTTGTCTCTCTCACTGTCACTTATTGACTACAATATTTACCTTTTATTTGGGAAATGCATTAGTTTTTCTTAAGTTATCTGGGATAATATGTCCTGTTGCTGGAGAAGAACTGAAACTGGAGCTTCTTTGTACACATCTCTCTAAATCAACACATGATTAAACTGGGAGTTTTGAATGTTTAAAATGGAGAGATCAATAAATCAAATGGTAACTACTAAAGCTGTTTTCCATATTTATACAGATCAACAATTCCTTAATGATTTAATTTTTTCATAATCAAAGAGGGGTTTTTTTTGTTTGTTTGTTTGTTTTAATTGAAATATTAAGCATTTAAATGTAAAAAGCAACATGAGCTTGAGAACATGTGTTTAAAGGGTGCAAAAGCCCTCCAGTTTCAAAATTTACAGTTAGGGTGAAGTCAGCTAAAATGGGACACGTTTTGGTAAATGACTTATAATGAAAATCAAATAAGCTATACATGAGAACTAATATTTTTATAAATTAGCATGGGTCTAATTATATATAAATGTGAAAAAATATAATTGTTTTAAAATTATGAGAGTTAAAGACTATCAACAACGTTCTGGTAAAATGGGCAAAAAATGTATAACAGGTTATTTACTTTACTTACAAAAATACATACTTTTATCAAATTTATAAATTATTGAAACAATGTTTGTGAATTACAGTACACTTTTTAACTCAAGTCGATTATGAACATTGAGCTCCGTGTTTGACATCAGAAGTTGTAATCATGACATGAAGCTTTTGAAATGTCTTAAAATACAGGCAAATTCATAAAGATATATATTTTATGCCTAAAGAAGAGCAGTTATCGTTTACATGTATCTCCGCTGTATATTCTCAGCGTTTGACTACTTGTGTGACGTCACAGCCCGAGTCGCCCGTATATATCTGGAAATCTGCTCAGGGTTGTAGTGAAGTTCAGTTGGTTTCTGGTTTAACAATCGATCTGACTAGTACTAAAGTACATCTGTGGTGAAAAATCACTCAAATTGTGTTATATCACTTGATCTTCATTCAATCTGTGCTATAAAAGGTCATTCGACTTGTGATAACAGTTTGTGACTGAACATCAGAGAGACATCTGGAGCAACAGGGCAGTGCAAATGGCACACTTACATTTAGAGCAAGATGCTGCTGCATGCATGTCACTAAGCCCTGTCCCAGAGACAGCAGAAAAGAAGGAGGAAGGTTCCTTAGAGGAGCTTTTTCTGGGAAATCCAAGAAAACTACCATTGAAGCCCAACAGAGTCAGTGCAGAAATGACAGCAGCCTCTGAGGTGCTTTGATGGTGAAGTTAAAGAGAAGAGCAACACCCAAAGTACAGCTGAGTGTCATTCCTCACCACTGCGGAGGATCTTAATGAAGCCATCAACGCTCAAAGCAACAACAACATTATTCCGTCACTGGACAAACCTGAAGAGAACAGCCGAGTGTCTTCCCTCACCGCCGCTGCCCAGGATGTTGATATTCCCAGGCAAGAGCAAGAGGGCATCAGCACTAATAACAGTACTTCTCCAACTGTGCCATCAATAACTGAGGAGAACAACAGCACCAATTCACCTCAGAAAATAAGGATGAAATTATCCATTTAAGTTTAAAGGGAAAGACAGGTCAGTTTACTACCACATACCCCAACATATCTTCTTCTGGACATTGTCTGTCTTATCCTAATGAAATTATGGACTGAGGGTGGTCACTATGATGGTTCTTCTGAGCAAAGGCTTTCCTCACATCATAAAGCTGCTGGACTGGTACGAGACACCAGAGGAATATATACTGAGCCGCCCACACCATGTAAATATGGTGCAGTCTTTACTGCAGTGTGGTGGAAGAATCAGCGAGTCGAAAACACGAGTTGTGATGCGTCAGGTTGTCACTGCTGCAACAATATGCTGTGAAAGGGGCGTCTTCCACAGCGACATTAAGCTGGAAAACCTGCTCATCAACAAACACCTTGCAGGTCAAACAAACTAATAGACTTAAGTTCTAGTAGACGCTTGAAGAAGTCTGCTTATTCGAAGTTCAATAGTACATTTCATTCCACAAAATTATAATAAGCCTTGCAACAGTGAATTCCCTAGGAGTATTGTTGTACAAGATGCTGTTTGGAAAGAGATCCTGTCAAGCGGATTGATTTGGAAAAGATCCTCCTCCATGACTGGTTCCAAGTATTGATCCTAAACTAGAAATGTTAAAAAAATAATAAATAAACAAAAATAAAAAAGCTAACCATGGGGAAAGTAAAGGGCTGAAAACCAAACACCTGTAGGATCAGGCCCAATCTCAGGCCAACGAACCACCCACAGAATTCAGGTCAAGCATCCTTTGGAAAGTTTTTTTTGACTTGGTGGAAAAGCTTTATCCTTTCATTGTAAACTCCTCAAATCAGCATGTTTCACTTGTAAAGACACAGAAACACGTGTATCCAGATGAGTGTCCAATGGAAACAGAAAGGCTCTCTGGCATTCGGTGGGCATGTAGGAAGAACGCCTTTAAAGAAGAACCTGCCAGCAGATGTGAAAATCTGACCACACTAATAAAACAAGACCCACCTGATGCATCCATTGGAGAAACAGAGATCCTGCTGCATTGTTGAACTGCATGTGCCTCCAATGACCTTCACAAGAAAGACTTGGAGCTGCAAACAACACAGTGAGTGGCGTTGTCACTCGATAAAGAGACCTTAGGGTTTTTTATTGCATAATTATAATTCAGTACAAACATAGAAATAATACAGAACAATTAACGTGAACATCTGGGGATACAGAGAAAAAAAATACAATTTACATAAAAATTGTTCTATAAATAGAGGGTTTTTTCAAAGCTTTTTATTTGGAGGAGATTTTCTGAAGTGATGACAATAATACTTTATTTAGGTTTGAATTGAAGGTATCTTGCTTTATTTATTTATGTTTTTAAGCAGGAAAGGATTAAAAACAATCGGGCCTGACTCAGTATAAAACTGGTTTTCAGCAGGTTCCTGCTCTGCAGAACACAAATACCACACACACCACACAACACACACACACACACACAACAAACTCCAAGACAAGACAACAACAAACACACAAACTGAAAGAAAGAGCATTAGGGGGAGGCCATGGAGCCACCTCAGTGGTCACAGATGTACCTGTCCATTAGATGGCGAGCAAATGTTATTTTAAATAGTCTTATTGATGTTATAGTTCTGATGTGCTGTGGGATCTCATTCCAGGCTTTAGTGAGCACATGAAAAAAGATCTCTGTCCATAGCAGTTCCTAAAGGCCGGTAAAGGCAAAAGTCCATTTGTAACAGATCTCGTAGTGCGCTCGAACCTTGAGCTGGATTTTGGAACCAACGCAGTAAGTGCTGTTGAGGTGTGTCCATTTAAGATTTGACAATACAAGTTTATCCCATGGCTTATTTTATAGTTCTGAAATGTCAAGGCATTAGACAAAGATAGTGCAATACAGTGGTGAGTCCAGCCTGGAAGCCTGTTGTGGATCTTGTAGGCTCTATTATAGAGTCTATTATATAAATCTAGTATTACCCATCATACAAACAATCTAAAATCCAAAATATTTAGAGTAAAAGAGATTCTTCCTCCTCTTGGCAAAAGGAGCAAAGAGGGGAAACATTTCAGTTAAATTTACTTAAGTATTTATTATAACAGTAATAATGATGAATCATTTTTAAATGGGCTTCATTTTATTATTCAACAAAAATTTTTTTGGCGCTGTCCCTACCTTATGAAATGTAATATCTGGGAAAAGTGTGAACCATTTCCCATAAGCCTTAATAATTGAATTATTACTAGCACTGATGTAGTTTCTTAACTGATGTGTACATTTAACATCCAAGATCTTAATAATAATATGAATAAATAGTTGGATATCCAAACTCAAATTACACTATAATTTATAAGATTTCACCAAGAACAGGATATGAACATGACTCAAAAGCTTGCTTATGAAAAGTTTTAAAGCTTTATAGGTAGTCTCAGTGCATTAAAATCACAAGAAAGCAAAAAAAAAAAAAAAAAAGTAAATTTCCACATCTTTTAAAAATCAAATTATGAATCCAGAACCAAACCAAATTCCCCTTTAAATATTTAACCAATTTATTTAAAAAACTCCTTCAAGTTAAAATAATAATAATAATGTAAAACATTCAAACCTCCCTTTGAGTACGGCTGGATTGAAGATTTCCTGCTGATGTGTTCCACTTTATTTTTCCATGTAAATTTAAAAATGAAATATCAAAAGAAATCAGATATGGAGACTAACCATAAATCAATGTCTGATTTTGGGGTTAAAAACAAATCTGACTTAAACCAAGAAAAAGAAAAAGAGGTGGAATCAGGATTTAGGAATCTGTGTATCAATCAAATTTAAAGATATAAAAAATGACTGGATTAATATCATTTTGACACTTTCTGGGAGGATACTGGTCTCCATTATGAATTTCTAATAATCAAGAACAAGCAGAGAAATTTCTGACATAAGAGTAGCAATCATATCAAATCTATTAAAACCTACACATTAACTAAAATAAAATAGGAATCATCTATTTGTATCACGACCAATATCTATCATCCTTCTGCTGAAGATAAGAAATCAACTTATCCACTGAAATATATATAATATATTATAAATGGTTCAAATTGGTTGTCGAACACACATGAAGAAATCATAAAAACACATCAAAATACTTAACTGCATAACCTGCAGTTATTACTCCTTGTATTATTAGTGTTTCCTGCTCCTGTCAAACATTCAAACACAGAAGAGAAACTCTCTCTTCACAGGCTAATAACTGAAGCTAACATACAACCTTCAAGCTGCATTTCCTCGATTAAAATTACACTTTCTGCAGATAAAACGACTTTAAACTCGGTTATAAGTAAACTCGTGTATCTCATTTACACATTTTAATTAAAATCAGATAAATTAATCACGGATTATTTCCCTTTTAAGACACTTTTGAACGCGAGTGAACAAAACGCACATCTTCCTCCGCTCAGGTCTCCCGCGCACTGAAGTGAGAACGAGCAGCGCGCCAGTGACGTCACAACTGCGACGCGCGCAGAACTCAGAAATAAGAATATATATTTATATATGTAGCAGAAAACAGGGATTTTTAAGTAATTTAACAACATAATATAAAGGTACTGAACAAATATAAACTACAATAAAGGAATAGAAAATATACAATATAATATGAATAATAATACAAGTAAAAAAAAAAGAACAGGTATGAGATCATGATATAAATAACAAAAGCTTCACAAAGAGACCTAGTGCTGTTTTTCAACCCAAGTAGTAACTCAGTATAATTTTTCATATCTATCTGAAATAACAAAATGTTGGGTTTTCCTTTAGCCCATTTCTGTGTATGTATATGGTATTTCCCCATAATCAGACAAAGATTATTTGTCTATCAAAATTAAAAATCAGAAGAGATAAAAAAAATAAAATAAAAATAAATTAAAATTAAAATTAAAATAAAAAATCAGAATTTTCAGAAGAGTAAACTTTCATGCAATTACAAAAGAAACATTCCAAATCTATCCAAAACATTTTGCTATAAATGCAGTTAAAAAAATAAGTGCACAACATTTTCTTTCTCAGTCCCACAGAAATTACATATAACATTTACATCAGTATGAAATCTAAGTTTTAACTGGGTACACGATGGAGTATTATAAATGTACTTCTCCACCTTATTTGTTATGCAATATTTTAGGCAGCAACCATGCATATTTCCAGTCAGTGCATTCAGATTTAGAAGGCCAGGTTTTTTGTGAAGATATTGGACTGTATTCTGTTAGTAACTTCCTGATTAAGCAATTATTCTTCTATTATTCTATTATCTCTATCATTAATAGTAACTCTTTAATTGCAACATCAGGTCTGAGACTCATTTTCCTTATTCACATATCCTTTAAACAGACATTTAAATATGGATGGTATAGCATCAAACACTATACAGTATTCTTTAGGGATTATTGGAATATTAACCTTTGAAGAATTATATGCAGGTATACAGGTGTATCCACTCATTTTTACTAGCTAGTCCAGAAAGGTAGTAAAACATAGTTAAAACTGTCAACGTGATTAACTAAACTATCCCCTGTGAAGGCCTCCTTCCCTTTCCTTTCCCTATGTATAGATAAACATTATCAAAATGATTCCAGTTTGCATGGATCTGTGGAAATGACTATTAATTCTGTATTATGTGGGCCAGACAAGTTATTTGGCAATGTCACTTTGTAAAAAAGACTAAGCGTCTGCACACATACACATTCAAACGCTCATACCTATAGACGCGTAAATGAACGGCAAGAACGCATTAAAAGTCTTTGTTTTTAGTTAAAAGGTGTCATTCAAGTTAATAATTAATTTTGCAACGGAAGTGATTCAATCAAAAACCTACTTTAGCTCGATAATAACTTTTCCTAGAGCTGCTGTAAAGCCAAAACAATCTGTCCATTAATTTTCCTGTTATCACTGTGAAGCTCCTTTGAAACAATGTGTATTGTGAAAAGCACTATATAAATGAAGATGACTTGACTTGATGAACATCTGTTGCGTCAAAACAAAGTGAACATTGCTGGCTGTGATGTTGGACACTACCTAATAGGAGACCCTGCTCACCCCCTGCAGAATTGGCTAATGAAACTCTTTTCAGATTGACCCCCAACAACAGACATACAGGTCAAGCATTGCAAGGTGGAGATGAGCTTTGAGAGGCTGAAAGGACAAATGCGCATCTCCTGAAGAGAAATAATTGCAACCTGAAAGAAGATGGTGCTGACCTGCTGTTTGCTCCATAACTGTGAGGAACATGGAGGCAGTTTCAGTGTTTCAGGATCACCTCTATTGTCAACACTGAGGTCAAACATACAGCCCCCTGTTCAGCCAGTACCTGAGCATGGGCAACCAGAAGAAAATGATGTGCAAGCTACAATATTTTGGTATTTTAATTGGCAAGATGAATGAATGACTTAATATGCTAATTTTATGTGTAATAATTTTTTGAATGTGATAATTAACCATTAAAGTTCTTACTATGTTAATTTGTGTTCATAGTATTGTAATTGTAATTATTGTAGTCATAGCATTGTAATCAGCTTTGGATGTAATGTGAAAAACAATACAGAAATATATGACGTCAGATTTATTAAAATTATTAAAATAATTGTAATGTCTAGAACAAAAAAAAATAAATTTTGTATCATTCTTTTAACAAGCACATACACATTGAACAAACTGAACAATAAACAAACTGTAAAGTACAAAAAATGGCTATAATAATTGTAAGGACCAAAATGAGCTCAAATGAAATAATTAATTTATAGGGAATTATAAAGAGTCATTTCGTTTTACGACTGAGCAACTGAATTGTCCAGCGTTCATCTGCTCGAGCCGTAATAAGCTCTTGAAGCAGATGTGAATATTCAACTATCGTGAAAACACTGATTAGAGCGAGGTAACTTTAAGATTGACAGATTAAGACATTTAATTTTACAAGCACATATTACAAGAAGCTTTCTTTTATATTTTTCTTTAGACTATATTTATTGTAACACAAACTAATCTAACACAAACACTCATGTGTTGCAGAAAGAAAGGAAATGAAAGAGAAAGAGTTTTAAGAGAAAGAATGATATGATCAGCAGGATTTCTAGCAAATTGTACTTCAAAAGACCTGACCTGAATGAATTAATTTAATGCACCATTTCATTGTTAGAATCTGGAGGTACTTGTTTGTAGGCTTAAATGGGAAAACTCCTTGTCGGCGTCCTCGGCTTGGGGAAGAGGGTTTTTTTTTTCCGAGTCGATAATTTGTTGCAGGGTCTTTTCAGGTCCGGATTGTGTTAGGTAAAAACCAATCCCATTTGAGTGTGCTGGCAAAATGAAAGGAAGTCTTTGTCGTGGCTGGAGTTAAAGTTGTGCCGGCCAAAGTCATTGGTTAAACTTTGTGGCAAAACCTAGAACAAGAGACTCTCAACGGAAAATAAAGTTAAGTAAAGAAACGGAAAGTGAGTAAGGTTGGATGGCTTGAATGAGCTGCTTGTCTGTCCTTTTTTTAAGCTTAGTCTTGTTTTCGTTTTGTTCTTCTTGTTACTAGTTTGTAACCAGGTCTTAAAACGAAGTCTTGGCATAATAATCCCTTTCTTAAAGTTAATCGAGTCTGGAGATAAATGTTTTAAGTTAATTGATCAAAGTACATTTTCTATGTATTGGAGAAAAAAGAGGAAAAAACTCATCTACAATAATGATCAAATGCAAAAAAAAAATAAAAAAATAAAAAAATAGAAAAAGAGCTATTTCCCCCCTGGAAAGATTGTTCGCACTACAATTCCCATGCTCCTTTTTGTGAGGAGCTGTCGAATCACTGAGCTCCAAGGCTTCAGGTTATCGAGCTCCGCCTTGACTTCCTGTTAGCTACTTCCTGACTGAAAGACTGCATGGCTGTTCATTGCCTAGCTGAATTCTGAATAAATTGCCATCCATAGGGTAAGAAACATAAATATCCCCTCCAACGGGATTTCATTAATTAATGAGGATGTTAAACATATGATGACGGCTATGTTGTCATGTTTACACTTTATAGAGAGCGCGATCGGCAGACGGCTGCCGCTGATCAGACAGCCAATTTAGAGAGACCCACTCATTGACTCAACGGTGAGTGAGGAAAAAACTCTGAGACCTGTTAGGTTACCTGTAAAGGAACTAATTATGCTGGAAATGGTAACAGTTGATAAGCTGCCGTTTAGAAAGGCTGTTAACGGCTGTAATAGCTACTCAATGCTGTATCACGATGTTAATGCTGCTAATGTGAGCCTAGCTACCCTGCTAGCTTGAGTGTTCAGTGCTATATACACTCTTATCCTTGCAAAAAAAATGGATTTATTTCCATTGGGTTTGCAAAAGATGCTGTTTTCTATATCAATATGTTTGTTATGTGTGTAAAAGGAAAGAAAAGTGTTAAAGTATATGTATGTGAATTCCTTGTCAGTGATTTAAGAGGTCAAATTTTTAGTGCATTTCCTCAGTGTTACCGGTGCAGGGAGGGATGATAAAGCACGCTTAGCCTTACTAGTACCTCCTAGATTTCTATGAATGTTCTTGCACTATTTGTTTTGCACAAATTGTAGCTCTTATTTGTATTGTAATTGTATTGTGAGCTGTTACTAACTTGAATAGCAATAACCATAAATACTTGAAATTGGTTTTGTTAAAATGAATGAACAGGGATGTAAAGCGCTTTAGGATATATTTATAGTTCACTACTATAAACATTTTGGTTTTGATACATGATATATTATTGTCGTGCGACTGAACCTCCTTGAGAACATGATTTGAACCAGTTGATATGAAGTGAAATGTTATTGATTGGTGATAATTCATGAGATAGACAGAATATGAATGTAATGAGCTTTTGGATTTCCTCTGGCCAACCCATAGGTCAGGTTTTTTTGCCAGATTCATTTCAGTGACGCACATGGATCGGGAGTCACGCTCAACCTGGAGTTGAAGCCTTCCGGTTGAATTGGGATTGGATGTTCATACCCTGAACCCCTGAAAGATTCCCAGCGTACGCTTGGTGGCGAGCCACGGACCCACGAGCATAAGTCTATGCACAGTCTCACTTTCCCTCCTTCACGGATTGTATGGTAGGATCCACGAGCACTGGCATACTGATACTGTCATGACACTGATTCAATCAAAGAAAAAAAGGGCCCCAACGAGCAATAAGACTATTTTTGGAACTGGGTTTTATTTCTTTTGTTTTAAGGGAAACTTATGCCGGCTTTATTATTTTCTTATTTCTTTATGTACATTCTCTGAACTAAATTGTTACACTGTTTGTTATTGTTCCAGTTGTTAAACAAAGAGTGATCGCAATAACGCAAATTATTGTTTCTGTCTTTATTGATGTCAAACACTGGCTCTTAAAGATCTAGTATTCTGTTACTGGTCCAAATACTGTTGAGGATAACTAATTACCTGTTACCCTGTTGCTATATCGTGTAGAGGGTTACAAGTTACTTTGTTCTGATGTGACTATTTAAACTTAGGTATTTGTCCCACTTCTGTGAGTTCTGGCCAATCAGATATCATCTTGTTTCAAAAGGTGACTTTTCTCCACCTCTAATCATAAAATAAGCATTATGCTTTGGCAGAGAGTATCATTTAGACATGATTTATGTTAAATGGAATATGATACATTTTCACATTTTCATTCAAGCGATGATTTAGACATACATTAGAGATTTAAATTCATTCCAAATAAGGCATACTTTCAATCAGTCATTCATTCAAAAGTTATCACATTTACATGAATTGTGGGTGTTCTAAAGCATAACTGATCACAAGTAGCATGTATAGACATGATATAAAATATATGCAGTTGAAAGATGTTTGATAAGTCCATTTCAAATAGTTTGGAACAATTCGATGTAGTTTTAGTTGTAGAAAGAGTCTCTGTGGGTTTTCTGTAAAGTTCGGTCACTCAGAGAAACAGGCTTGCATTGTCTCTCCGTTTCTTTTTATCTGGAGATCAAAGACTCTTTATCTTCTTTTCGACCATTTGGTTTGTCACCTTTCCTTCAGTCAGGAAGCATGGGTGTCATAAAAGTACCTAGCAGGGTTATTTTCTGTAGACGGACTGGAGCCAAAAATTAGATTTTCTGAGAACTAAACCCAACCATGAGTTTCTGGAATTATGTTCTGAAAGAATGATTCATTTGTCTGGTTCGTCCACGGTTCCTACATAATAATAATGAGCAAGTGTTGAACAAAAACAAGCTGTTTAGATCTCCTTTCTCTGCTCAGCCTTCATGACAGTGACCTTGTGCCCCAGAAGTCCCAGCTTCAAAATATTCCAGCAGGCCCTGGATACTGTTACATCATAAGAGAACAGAAACAAATTAAAATGCACAATTTACTGTAAACTAGTGTCATAACACACATAACACAATGGTTCTCTATTTGCATGTGTTTTTAATTTATTTGTATGAGAGCCTGGCAATAAATTATGTCCACACAATTTGGCATGTATTATCACAAATAAAATAATTGACTACAAACACAACTAAGCAGTATATTTATCTTTGACATTTTTATAATATTTGAATAAAGGGTGAAGATGTCAATCTTACTACTGTATTCAAATATAAATTTATTGAAAAATGTTCAAATTTAGGATGGGAGAAAAAATATATTTTTTAAAGCTTTTGTGTTCTCTTGCAAAGCTATTTGCGTTCTCTCGCAAAACCCACTGTGAGATCTGACAAACACTTCCTGTTTAATTACCTGCTGGCAGTGGTTCAGAAAGCTCTGTACGTTCACAATGGAGCAGTTCATAGATACGAGACCGGTGTGGGACTCAGGTGACACTCATTATCAATCCTGCTTGCCACACTGACACTCTTTGGCGTATGGTTCTTGTGCTCACTTCCAGAGGTTTTGCAACTCAGGGAACAGGTAGAGACATGGCGATCAGTTCCTCAATACGTTCCTCTTTTAAAAATATTCTTTGCCGCCAAAGCTTACCAGATTCAAAGTCTAGAGTGTTGTGGGTACATCAGTGATAGTGGTTGATCTCACAAAATTACCTGTACAACCTCTCTGAGTCCAACCATTAGAGCACTTGGTCCTTCTGGCTTGACAGTGTACTTAAAAAAAAAAAAAAAAAAAACTAGCTGCTGGGAACAGGCAAACTCCAAAAAATCTTAATCAACTTGTGTTTCATTTAAGGTAGGAACACACCAAGCTGACGGTCGGGCTTCGGGCAGTTTTTGTTCGTCAGCCGACTAAGTTTTCTCAATGTGTTCCACACCGTCGGCTGAAGTTGGTCTTCTTCAGCTTTTTTTCAGCCAATTCGACATGTTGGATCGGCGTCGGTCAGTCGGGCCATCTGATCATTCTGATTGGCTGTTCAGCTACTGCCACCTGCTGGTATGGAAAGGCATTTCATCTTATGCAGGCGCAAAACGGACGTGCTACTTGACTGTCAGCTGTGGAGCGTTGCTTTGGTGTGTCAGGGCAACTTTGGACCCAGACGCTGCTGACGTGAGCCAACCCCGCAGTCTGCTTTTGTTGCCACTAGTTCGTCGGCGTCAGCTTGGTGTGTTCCTGCCTTCAGACATTTGCAACAGTTTATTTTTTAATAACACCACAAGGTATGCTCTACTTTATTGCATATGAACCATATTTCTTTCCTTGTTCATCACTTAAAAATGTATATCAAGTATATTGATTTTACTGTAAATTTTCTGATAATCCGAGACTCCAAACTTTGATTAAATGTAAGAAAAATTTGATTTGATTAAATGCCCGCCCTCATGCCAGTAAACACATCATCAGAGAGAAGATGTCGCTGCAAGAGGGAGGGGACGTTATTTTGATTCAAGATTACAAGCACACATGAATTTAACAAAATGATGTGCATGAATATGAAAAATAAAAACTTAGCAGGAATGAGTCTCTTCAGGACCAGGAATGAGGAAGCTGCTTTACAGACACACCTGTTTGGCACACGTCACTCAAACACAGAACCAGGAAACAGGAATCACCTGAGTTTAGAGAAAGTGAAACTGAAGTGTAGTTGAGCTGTTGGTGTTTGTGTCTCTGTATTCATGCAGAAAATGGCAGAAGCCAGATTTCTCAGGATGAGTTCATGTGTCCAGTGTGTCTGGATCTCCTGAAGGATCCAGTGGCCATTCCCTGTGGACACAGTTACTGTAAGATCTGTATTACAGGCTGCTGGGATCAGGAGGATCAGAAGAGAGTCTACAGCTGCCCTCAGTGCAGACAGACCTTCAGTCCAAGACCTGCTTTAGGTAAAAACACCATTCTGGCTGAAATGGTGGAGAAACTGAAGAAGATTAAACTTCCTGCTGACTGTTACTGCTGGAGCTGGAGATGGCAGATGTGAACGTCTGTACTGGAAGAAAACACAAAGCCGTCAAGTCCTGTCTGGTGTGTATGGAGTCTTACTGTCAGAATCACCTTGAACAACATGAGAGTTGGTTTAAAGGAAAGAGAGACACAATCTGACTGAAGCCACTGGACGACTGCAGGAGATGATCTGCCCGAAACACGATAAGATCCTTGAGGTTTTCTGCCGCACTGATCAGAAGTGTATATGTCTGCTGTGTACGATGGATGAACATAAAAACCACGACACTGTATCAGCTGCAGCACAGAGGACAGAGAAACAGGTATGAACTTAAAGAGTCCTGTTATGATCATTTATAGGTTCATAATTTTGTTTATGGGGTCAACTGATACATTTAAATAGTTTAATGTCTGTTTACACTCTCTGTCTGAACACTGTTTTTGTTTCAGTTTCTTTAAAACCCACCTTTAAAAATCACTAGTCTGCTTAAATCACGTCTGCTCTGATTGGTCAGCTGGTCCCAGTCTATTGTGATTGGGCTACTGCTTAGCTTGTGTGTCAGGAATGTTGTAACACGCTTTACCATAAATGGTGATGGGGAGGGATGCTGGAAGAATTGTCACTGGGACGGCACAATGACTGATGATTATATACGCTCGTAATGATGATTGACAGGACTGAATGATTAGGCTTCTCAATACAACCCCTTTAAACCAGAAGTTCACCTTCATCATTTACTCATTTACTTGTTATTCCAAACTGGTATGACTTTCTTTCTAAAGAAAACAAAAGAAGGTATTTAACCCTTTCAAGCGTAAGTTTAAAATATTCTAGCTGACCCCCAAGGTGAGTTTTTTTAAGGCATCAGATATTTTAGAATGTTTCCCCTTATTGTTTCTATGGCGACGCGTCATGCTTGTCATGTGACACACCGCAGCTACAATAACTGTATGACAGACGTATCGCTTTTATTTAGTTTTTTCCTTTTTTATTTAAAATATTTACAAACTTGTTTACCATGTCATCAACTATCTGATATTCCACTTCTCAAATACGTGTGAGTGTGTTTTGTTATTTAAAAACCTTTATTAATGATCTTGATCATAACGCGAGATGGGTGTCGCCATCTTTAGTTTGCGGGCAGTTCAGAGAGTTCTGTAGGTCGGATTTACAGCAGTGAATTCATCAGTTTCTCCCGAAATACATGTAAGTGGTGTACTGGGAGAAGAATAGAGTAAACTTTATAGTTACTTAGGCCCACTATGTGTGTCTGATATGAATATGAATTCAAATTATATTTGAATGGATTGTTATTACTGCTTCCATAGACATCAGTGTGCATTTTACAAACTTTAAATGCATTAGTTTAATAGTGTATATGTATTTAAATGTCTGAAACCTAAAATGAGCATTATGTGGTTGAAAACACTGCATAGTTGTGATAAATGAGTCTGTGACGTCACTGAAAGTTCTAAATCCCATATGTGGGACCGTATCACTCAAAAGGTTAAGGAATATCTCATTTCTCCATTTATTGAAAGTCATTAGGGTCCAAAAGTTTCCATCTTCAAAAAGCACATTAAATGAAATCCATATAACTCCAAGGGGGGGTAATCTAATGCTGTGTCCCAATTCACCTACTTACACTGTGCCCTAAAAGTATGTACTGTTTTTGTGAAGAAAGAAAAAAAAAAAACAGTAAAGACTTGTAGGAACGTGGACGAACCAGACAAATGAATCATTCAGATGATTCTTTCAAAACATAATTCTAATTCAGAATTGAAATTCCGACTCCAGTTTGTCTACAGAGAAAACCAACGTTAATTAATTTTATAACCCCATCCTTCCTGGCAGAAGTTACGAACTCAGCCATTTGTGACACCAAATGGTCACCTAGAAGATAAAGAGTCTTTGATCACCAGATCAAAAGGGACAGAGACAATGCAGACCTTTTGTCTCCTAAAACTTTACAGAAAAACCAATGAAGATGGTTCTGCAACTAAAACTGCATCAAAATTGTTCCAAACTATTTTAAATGGACTTATCATCTTTTAACTACATACATTTTACACCATGTGTCCAAAAATACTATCTGTAACCAGTTTGCTTTAGAACACTCACAATTCATGTAAATGATAACTCTTGAATGACTGACTGAATAGAAATTATGTTAAAATGGTACTTTCTGCTAAAGCAGAGACAGGAAGTAACACCTATTTATGATTGGGGGCAGAGAAAAGCCCTGTTGAAACAGGACAATATCTGATTGGCCAAAAACTCCTTTCAGAGGTGTGACAAACCAAGTTTAAATAGTCATATCCCAAGACACAAAAGTCAAGAGAAATGTCAAGACAAAAGACGAAGACAAGAGAATGATGGAGTAACAAAAGAACAGACAAGCAGCTCATTCAAGCCATCCAACTTTCACTCACTTTTCTTTTCTTTTACTTAATTTTCTTTTCCGCTGAAAGTCTCGTGTTCTAAGTTTGCCGCAAAGTTCAACCAACAACTTCTGCTGCTTAAACTTTAACTCCAGCGACAAAGAGACTTCCTTAATTTCCCAGCAAGCTCAAACGTGATTGGGTTCTACCCACAGACTACACGACACGGACCTTTAAGACCCTGCGACAAATCATCGACTTGGAAAACCCTTCTTTGCACGCCGACGAGGGAAATTCACATTAAAAGTCGACTAAAGCAAGTACCTCAGATTAAAACTGAACTGGTGCATTTAAATGAATGATTCATGGTTCATTCAGGTCTTTGAAGTGCATTGCTAGGAATTATGTTCATCATATCACACTCTCTCTCTCTTAAAACTCTTTCTCTCTCATTTCCTTTCTTACTGCAACGCGTATGAATGAATGTATGTGTGTGTGTGTTTGTGTTAGATTAGTTTGTGTTAGAATAAATAAAGTCTCTTGTAGATTTTTAAAAGAAACTGTCTTGTATTATGTGCTTCTATAATTTAATGTCTTAAACTGTCGATCTTAAAGTTACCGCGCTACTAATTAGTGTTTTCACGATTGTTGGATATTCATATTCGCTACAAGAGCTTATTACAGCTCGAGCAAATGAACACTGGATGACTCAGTTGCTCAGTCATAAACTAACTCTTTATAATTCCCTATAAATTATTTATTTGAGCTAATTTTACTTCCTGTGCTTTCCTTACAGTATTGGTGGACGAATAATTGATAAAGTATCAAAATATTGATTCTGAATCAGTTACGGTTAATCTGGTTCTTAAAAAGTGTAATTTAGTTACACTTTTGATTAATTAATTGGGTTGTTCCCTACAGACTTTTGAATGTGAAGCAGAAGAATAGTGTGCGCCGATCTTCACTTCTGACTCTAAACAGTAATAGTAGATCATCCGGGTATCTTTGTGATAATCATACTACGATTTGGGACACAGTAATTCTAACTTTGAATATTATTTAGGATGCACAGTATGCAAATTTAGACATAACATAAATATTTTTAAGTGATAGGAAAAGTCAAATAAGTTTACATGTTTAGTCATGTGACGTGTATGAGCCAGTGAGGTTTGATGTTACTGACGTGTCACCATATTTGATTTGGGCTCTAGAAACAGAGACATTATTCAGAATATCTTCATTTGTGTTCTGCAAGAGAAAATCATACAAGTTTGTAAAGACATGAGGATGAGTAAACAATGAAAGAATTCGCATTTCTGGTTGAACTATCCCTATAAAACTAGACATTGACGAAATAATGCTGACACTTATGAATGAACCTATAACCTTATCATGAAAGATCTTTAACTCCTCAATCTCAGCACTTCACTGATACTGGATTCATATCTGTTGACCTGATGATTTATGTGATGTTTCTCCTGTCATTGGTTTGTCCTTTAGCACCAGCTGAAGGAGACGCAGAGGTGGTTCCAGCAGAGGATCCAGCAGAGAGAGAAAGATCTTCAGCAGCTGAGAGAGGCTGTGGAGTCTCATAAGGTGAGTCTGGAGAAGAAGAGAAGTTTGAGAAGTCTCAGTCAGGACTCACTGAAGCCACTGTGTGATTGTGATGTGTGTCCTAACAGCGCTCTGCACAGACAGCAGTGGAGGACAGTGAGAGGATCTTCACTGAGCTCATCCGCTCCATTGAGAGAAGCCGCTCTGAGGCCACACAGCGGATCAGAGATCAGGAAAAGACTGCAGTGAGTCGAGCTGAAGGACGACTGGAGCGACTGGAGCAGGAGATCAATGATCTGAGGAGGAGAGACGCTGAGCTGGAGCAGCTTTCACACACACAGGATCACATCCATTTCCTGCAGGTAACAGAGATATAGAAGAACAGGATCATAGTGGACTTAAGCAAGAGACTCACAGAGAAACATTTCATGAGCAGAATGAGCCGTTGACTGAAGTGTCATGAAAGAAATGCACTTATAAATGCATTTTAGCTCATGTCCTGTGAATTTCAGAGTCACTAACTGCTCAAAAGTTATAAATAATGATCAATCTACTCATTGATTTTGAGCTGCTTTTCCTGATCAAATCTACTCAACCCTGTCATGTGACGCCATTGATGCTCTTTATCTGTTACATTTATGTTATTTTCAGATGTTTGATCAAGTGTTTTCCTAGAAAGTTCACATAATGTAAGTGTCAAACACTAGAACTTACAGCTCTAACATGATATAATCAGGGATGCAAACAGGTAAGGGGTAAAAAAGGTGAGAACATTGCGTGGGGTGGGGCACAGATTTTTTTTTAAAGTTATTTGCTTTACATGCTCATTTGTAGTTATTTTTTATTACCCTATATGTCCAAAACTGTAATTTTTATGCCACATCTCAGACCTCAAATGCATAAAATATTACCCATTATAGACATAGTATTTTTAAAGTAAAGAGTAAAGAAAACACTTTACAGTACTTACTGAAACAACCAGTTCTTTATTTACCCTTGTAAGTTCACAAGTACGCTTGTAAGACCCCTCCCCAAAAAACACTTTCTCATTGGATCTATGCAAATTCCATTGGACCTATTCTGATCTCAAAAAGGTGAGTTCTCACTGAAAGGTGAGAAGTTTGCATCTGTGTATAATGAACATGAGAAATGAATCTGATGCTGTGAAAGTGCTGGATTGAGGAGAGTTACTAAAGATCAGCAAGAGCTGCTCAAATCTGACAGTAGTGCAGGTTATTGGCTGAAGTGTGGAGGTGATGAGCTTTGATTTCTGTTTTCTGTAGAGTTTCCAGTCTCTCTCAGCTCCTCCTGAATCTACAGACGTAAATGATGATCCCTTCAGTTCTCTCTCCTCTTTTAATGCTGTGAGAGAATCTGTCCTTCAGCTGAGAGACAAACTGGAGGATTTCTGCAAAGAGGAGCTGAAGAAGATCTTGACAGAGGGTAAAGTCCTGGAGATTCATCTGCTCTCAGAAATGATCCTCCATCATCTCATATCATGTAGAAGATCATATTAGAAATGTCTTAAGCCCTATTCGCACAGTATTAGTATTATCTGGTAACTTCTAGTCATTTGTAATAATTGCAGAAGGTTGTCTGTGATCTTCATCCCATGCCAGTAATTTGTAAAGTAAAATTCCCCCGCAAATGATCTACCATATTTCGACGAACACTGAGGTCCTGTGATAATATTAGTCCCATGCGAATCCATGTGATTTTTGTTTCATGCGTGTCTTTTATTTATCTTTCTCAAAGAGCTAAGTTCGCATTGGGGTGCTTTAATAGAATTTTGGGTGCTGGGTCATATCTCTATACACCATACAACTATACAATTTGCAGAAAGAGAAAGATTAAAACCATCAGAAGAGCGAAAACAAAAATATGATTAGATGGAGATGGGTGACATGTAAAACAGCATGCAGTAAGGAACATTCTTAGGCTACTGTCGGAGTCATACAGTCATACAGTCCTATAACAAGACATTTCCAACATCATTTTCCTATCCAAAATAATGCACAATCAAGCAAGGGGGTTCACATCATAATTCAAGGTTAATGTTTTACAAATAAATCAGACACAAAGCTTGAGCTATTAGATTTAAACCTGATAAAATGTGAATGACATCATATCCGAGATATAAGTCAGTAAATTCGAGTAAAATCACAGGCTTTGGTTATCCCGTGCAAATGCGCCACACGAAATTCAGATGTGGGTGGTTCATTTCTAAATCACTCGAGGTCCCCAGATAATACTAATCCCGTGCAAATTGGGCTTTAGGAACGGATGCAGGGATCATTTTCTCTTGACATGATAATCACACTCTCCATGTCTGTTGATTTCCACAGTCACTTTCACCAACATTGTTCCCAGAACCAGGAACGACTTCCTACAATGTAAGTCACTGAGAAAACAAGCAGAAAAACTCAAAGTGTGTTCATGTTCTTCCTGTAGAAGGATAATGAAAACATGACAGAAGAGTTTTATAGTTGATCATTAGTGTTTCTCAATGGGGCGTTCAGAGAACATCAGCGGTCGCTGGAAGCAATATCTTCAAAAGGTGTTGAGGAGTTCTTGGGAGAAATTTTGGTAACACTTAAAGCCCTTATGTATAATGCATTATAAAAGGTATTTATAATGTTTATTATAAATTATTTATGAAAAAATGTAATTATAACCAAAGTTAAAATGCATTATAATATTTTCAGATTCTGAAATTGGTTGTTTGTCATGTGTTTTAATGCATTATACTTTCTAAAAGTCACCAATGAAATCCAGCTAATGGAGTAATCCACATATAAAGAACAGACCCAGAATAGACGGTGTTTCATTTCCATCACCACGACTGTTTACTTCAGTGTTTCTGTCAGCTTTCTGTAGCACAGCTGCCAAACTTCCAGTGAAAACAACTTCTGCGTTTAGCATTCAGACACAATATAACACAATATGTTTTCAATATGTTTTTTCTGTTTTCCATTGGAAAAAATATTATGAATGCTTATGTTTGCTGATTGGATGCAGTTGTGATAATCTACGTAAATTAAGGTTTCAGTGCCAAATTTCTAAAGCATTTATTTAACATTCATAAATATAATTTTATTAACTTGACTTTTTTTGGTCCTTGGGAAACTAGTGATAATATTTAAACTATCCAGTCAAATCTGTTATGTGGCATTCAGTGACATTCATATATCATATAAAATTCATGATATATAGGTGAATAATAATAGTAATCACACAAAATGAAATATTCTAAAGAAATAATATATATATATATATATATATATAAATTATACAGCTCTGGAAAAAATTAAGAGACCACTCCAAGTTCAGAAATCAATGTTAAGTGGTCTCGTAATTTTTTCCAGAGCTATATATATATATATAACAGATAAAAAGTTTGGGGTTGATAATTTTTTTTTTTTTAATGTTTTTGAAATTAGTCTCTTCTGCTATTTGATCCAAAATACAGTAAAAACATTAAAGGTCCCTGTTAGGTTTTTGCTCCTAATTCGTGCCTCATCCCAGACCTCTTAATTGGCAATTGAATGAGCAATCACTCAGCGCTGAGGGAGAATATAGTCTCATTTTATTGATAAGCAAAGAGAGAATATATAGTAAGAGTACAAGGGGTGTATTATAGGTTCAGCCAATGAGAGAGAGAGTACATCATATAGCTCATGGTATAGGAATGTGATACATATAGAAAAACAAGTCTAAATATGGTCATCTCCCGGTCAGCTATCCAGGAGTTCCTTGCTATCCCAAAGACCGTCTCCTATGCTTTGTAATACAAAAAGCAAGGACCATTCCCTGTCTCCCATCCCATCCTAGCAGAGCCTTGTTCCTTATATGGAAATGGTTCCGGTACATAAAGAAAACCATATGTTAAAACATAGGATACAGCTTCAACAGAGGACAAAGGATCCTCTGTCCACTTTCCTTCAATGCTGAGACCAACATAAAATCGATCAGTCCCCTAGAATTAAAAACTGAATTTACCTCGGCATAGTTGAATAACAAGAGTTCAGTACATGGAAATGACATACAGTGAGTCTCAAACACCATTGTTTCCTCCTTCTTATATAAATCTCATTTGTTTAAAAGACCTCTGAAGAACAGGCGAATCTCAACATAACACCGACTGTTACGTAACAGTCGGGGTGTACGCCCCCAATATTTGCATATACCAGCCCATGTTCCCAACATTATGAAAGGCATTAGACAAGGGCAGCCAGTTAACGTCTGGAGCTGCACAGCTGAATCATCAGACTAGGTAAGCAAGCAAGGACAACAGCGAAAAATGGCAGATGGAGCAATAATAACTGACATGATCCATGATATCATGATATTTTTAGTGATATTTGTAAATTGTCTTTCTAAATGTTTCGTTAGCATGTTGCTAATGCACTGTAAATGTGGTTAAAGTTACCATCGTTTCTTACTGTATTCACAGAGACAAGACTGTCGTTATTTTCATTTTTTAAACACTTGCAGTCTGTATAATTCATAAACACAACTTCATTCTTTATAAATCTCTCCAACAGTGTGTAATGTTAGCTTTAGCCACGGAGCACTATCAAACTCATTCAGAATCAAATGTAAACATCCAAATAAATACCATACTTACGCGATTAGACATGCTGCATGATGAACACTTTATAAAGATCCATTTTGAGGGTTATATTAGCTGTGTGAATTTTGTTTATAGCTGTTTAACCCTCAGGGGTCTGAGGACTTTTGGGGCCCTGGAGAAGTTTTGACATGCCCTGACATTTGTGCTTTTTTCAGTTGTTCATAAACATATTAATGACAAAAGTGTCATTACACTGTATTCAGCACAAACTAGGCTACAATAATATGTGAGGAACATGTATGTACATGTTTGTGTTTTTGAAGGAATAACGTTTATGCGTGGTTATTGAAAAAAACAAAAAACTTAAGTCACTGAAATAAGGCCAAAAAATATATATTAAAACTGTGTTCACAAGGATTCTGGGTATTGGAGGTTGTAGACTAGAGTTTTTGCTTCAGAATGAAGTAAAAATTATCCTTCCTACTCCTTCATATAAAACAATAGAGAGATTTAAATTTTCTAAGACACTTTTTGTCAAGAAACACAGTATGCGTGGAGGCGTGAATCATCATGAATAATGGGTGATTCTCACCTGAGAAGACAAAAGAATTGCATAATAATGACCTGAAATGACTTGCATATTAATGAGGCCTTTCAGTCAGGTAGGCTGTGAAAAAACCCTCTGTGATCATGCTGATAACAGGATTAAAGTCCACTCAGGACAAAAAAAAAACATGATTTTTGTGATCTCATGCATGCATGTATTACTGCACATGATATGAAGAAAATTTTGTATAGGCCTATGTTAAATTACAGTACCAGTCAAAAGATTGAACACATTGCCATTATAATGTTTTTAAAAGAAGTCTCAAGTCTCTAACCAAATAATGGTTTTCTATTTTAATATGCTTTAAAATATAATGTATTTCTGTGATGCAAAGCGTCTGAACATTCCTACCTCTAGGGCATTTCATATAGGCTACTATATTTGTTATATTATAGAGCCTAAATGTTGATGTGCAGTTGACAAACTATACATCATTAAAAAGATCTAAGACTCAAGCTTCACATTTTGACTCTTAAAATCTTATATTGACCATTATTTCTTAATATGCTTAAAAGCATACACATTTGGAGAAATATTGATGGATTCTCATATGTTTATATCAATTTTCTATACAGAGGAGTAATATTTATTATTCTATATTTATTGTCATCATTATGAGCGCTGGATGCTGTGTTTTTAATTCATACTTGCAGCCGGAGGGCGCTCTGCCCCTTTTGTCCACAAATGCCTCAGTAAAAGAAGAGGCATATCATGTGACAATCAAGGAACTAACAGAGGCAAGAGATCACTAAATATGGCTATTCAAAACACTTTTGAAGACAATAAATACACGATTGAGATGATGTATGCATGTATTGACTGAATTTGCGTCTGAATAGCGCTGGCTCCGTGGGCGTGGCCGCATTAGCGGATAATGAGCTGAATCACAGACTTCTGACATGGCTCTCTTTTCATACAGATTACATAAACACAGAAGGTTTGTTTTCGATTTGACTTACATGTTTTAAAACCTGACATCTTAACGTTTTTTTAGACATAAGTGTAATTTTTCTGTGATTAGTATTCACTAAGTTACAGTTCATTTTCTGAGAACTATCAGATTGGACTTCGTTCAGAGGGAGACGAGAGATCACGCATCATGTTAGTTTTCTTTATTTTACAAAAAAACACAACATTTTCTTTTTGCTCTGAGTGTACACAAATGAAAGAAGATATTCCAGATTAAAATGGTGTATAACTCTTAATTGTATGTGCAAAATTGACGGAGTATTTTGAGTCTCTTTCACACTGATAAGAAAAAAACCACGGTGGTATCGCCGGCGATACCCTCAGACCTCAGAGTGTTAAGGCAAGCGCGAGCTCCTTGGGCGGAGAGCACAAGAATTTAAAGGGGCCGCAGCGTAAATCGGCTCATATTTAATGATGCCCCAAAATAGGCAGTTAAAAAAAAATAATTAAAAACAATCTATGGGGTATTTTGAGCTGAAACTTCACAGACACATTCAGGGGACACCTTAGACTTATATTACATCTTGTAAAAACTGGTTCCCTTTCGAAAGGGAACTCCACTCTGCGTTGACAGAACGCATTGGGGAACGTCACGTGACCCAGGTGTCTGAAAGCACTATCCAACAACGCCAATTCCTATTGGCCGGCGACAGCCTATGACGTCATACGGCGCGACCCAGAAGTATAAAGGAGCGCCTGGAGAGACAGTCACCATCTCATCGTCTTTCGGTCCTGTTCTGTCTGATTGCAATCTATACCAACTCCGGTAGGGTTTTTTATATATGCTTTACAAACGTTCATGAGAGTGTGTTTATCCGTGTCCCAGGGTTTGACACTTGATATACATATTTTTCTGAGCGTGTTCTGTCTGGAGAGGAGCACGCATACACAGTGCTTGAGGGCACTGCTGTGTGTTTGTCTGTTGTTTACTCTGTTCTCGTTTGGCACTCTTCCCGAGGGAAGAGCTGTCTGCATCTCTGCCTGGTGGTTCTGGCCCCTGTTTGTGCTAAGGCTTAACGGTGGCTGCAATCATAGGACTCGTTGATGAGCTTGTTGGGAAGTTTGAGAAAGTTTTATTCTCTCTCAACTTCCCTGGGGCTGGCGAGAGTGACCGGATGTTCGTGTTTGACGTCATCGCGTCCGGCGGTGATCGCTCCTCTGGTGGGTGTATGCGAGCTGCTGTGTGTTTGGGACGCGCTTCTCGGCGGGCTGCAGCTGCCCGGGAGAGCGCGTTAAGAAAGGGGCCGCACAGACGGCTCTGCGAGCGGTTCCTTTCTGTCCATTAATACGGCAGCTTCCATACTTTCCATTCCGTTCTGATCTCCACGTTTGAGATCGGGAAGGCATGGAAAAACCCCTAGCCATTCAGATTTGTATCTGAACCCAGACAGACGGGAGGAGGAGGAAGAGAGAGTGAGACGGGTGATCGATTGTAAACATTGTTGCGTTTGTAATCGATCTCCCAGCTATATAGGGTGATTTATATCTACCCTCTCCTCTTCTTCTTCTTCCACCTCCTGTGTGTATATATATATTATATATATATATATATATATATATATATATATATATATGTATGTGTGTGTTATATTATATATATATATATATATATATATATATATATATATGTGTGTATATATGTATATATATAAACATATGTCATGCTCAGATGCTTCTTATGGTCAGACTGATGGCTGGGCCCATAGTCATTATTTCTATCAGCCCGCTGTTTCTGTTTGATAGTAAGAGGATCTTTAGGCTTAAAAGAACCTTAGATTCCATCCTTTCATGTAAAAAGGAGCATTAGGAGTTTTTGGCTTTTGAGCTGCAGGAGGGTCTATATTTATCGTTTAAAAAAACCTTATTTTCCTGTATAGTTTTCTGAGCTGTAGTCAAGAAACTTAGTTAGTTTTTTTGGCAAACTGAAGTTGATAGCACTCGTCACTTCATAATGTAAATGTTTAGCTCGGCCTTAATCGGCCGCCTGACATTGTTTGCTTGTGAGCTTCACTTTCTTTCTCTTATCCATGAGATTTGGAGGTGAAGCCCGGGCTTCACTAGGTTTTTGTATGTGAGCTTAGTATGCTGCCTCAGGTTGGCACCCGCTTATATAGCAGGCCCTTTTAAAAAAAAAAAAAAAAAAAAAAAAGCAGCCTCTTTTAAGTGTTTGGTAACCCTTTCCCAAGTGTTACTGAGTGCATCACCTGTTGGATTGCATACTCAGAGTAGCTAGATCACTTTTTGAAGAAAGTTTGTATCTGTCAGCTCCCTTTCAGTTATCTGTTTATCAGCTATATTGCATATAACGGTGATTGTAGGCTGGACTGTTCAGCCTCCTTCTAGTAGCAATAGTTTCGTATTGGCTGTTAATGATATCAGTTTGCTCACATACTGTTTTATTATTACACTGCTTCAGGCCCTGCAGCATGTCTGTTTGAGGTAGCAGACTTAATTAGCCTCCCTTAGACTATGTTGGTTGTGTTGGTTCCCTTTAGTCACAGAACTTAGGGTACTTTGCCTGTTTGGAAAGTGTAGCCTAGCACAGGTAGTAGATAGCTTCCCGTAGTTAGTGGGTTAGAGCTGGTTCCCTGGAAATTCACGAGCTGAAGCCACGTGTCATTGAATCAGCAGGCCCTTCAGGCCTCCTTTTAGTTACATGTTGGCACAGATTGTGTTTTTTCTGTGCGGCTCAGGATGAGAGTCAGTAGTGAAACCTTACTGAGGTTTGGTTTAACCTATTGTTGCCTCTTTGAGTCGATGATTCTAGTTGAGCTAAGAGCCACCTAGCGCTTAGGGTGGATCTTTGTGCTCCTGGAAACGGCCTGGACTTACGCCATGTGTCCTGAGGGATGCTAAGCCTGCGGGCCGCCTTTTTTGGATACACTGTTGTTTGTTTAGGTGTATTTCTCTCTGAGAACTATTTTTATACACTTTGTTGGCCAGGGGCCCAAGTGGTAGATTCAACCCCCTCTTTTGCGGGTTGTTTACCAGGCTTGGGACCTAAACACTGCCACGAGCTGATGCCACGTGTCTGTTGAGGTTATAGGCCTTCCAGGCCTTCCTTAATACGTGTTGGCGTACGCTGTACTCCTCTTGCTTAAAGAGTAAAAGGTGCTTTTACTGAGTACACTGCTTGTCGGATTGTGTTGGGTGGATTATCATAAGAGCACTGTGCAGCTTTCTATTGCTGCCATGGAAGTTGTCTGTCTGCCGCAGGCTTAGACAGATGTTAGAATGGCAAAAACAGGCCACTTTCTGAAGTTTACTTCTGTTTTTATATATATAAAATGTTGTCATGTTGTAAGCCCCTCTCAGGCCTCCATGAATATGTGCTCTGGCATAGTCTACCTGTTAGGTGAGCTCTGCGCTTCCCCTTGGGGGTTGGGTTGTAATAGTGCTTAGCTCCCTAAGTGATTATGATGGTTAGGCCTTGATCAGGCCCCGTCTTAGGAGTCAGCCCCAGGCTGGTTTGTGCTCCCCTTTTCAGGGTTTTCAGCACACAGCCTCCTCAGTGCGTTAATTAAGCACTGGGTAGATCCTAGGTTGAGCGGATTATCTCCCCTCGATATGAGGGTTCATAGCACTCAGCTGAGTTCTGCTCTCCAGGATGCCCGTCTCTACGCGTGGGTCTGAGCTGGTTTCTGCCTTTCTGCAGTCACTCTTACCTACTATCTTCCTGAAGAATGCGTTTTAGAGGCTCTGTATTCAGACAGGGTTGGCCTGAACTGAGTCTGTTCCCTGAGAAGACCAGGTCGGCCTCCCTGGTGGCAATGAGGGTGACCCTGCTCCCCTCGAGAGTGACTGGCTGAGGTTCCCTTTGGTTCCTTGGCCACATTCCCTTAAAGGGACCACTTTTCTTACAAGAAAATTGGGTTCTAGACGCCTTAGCGTTTTCTCTAGGCTCTATTTGTTAAAAGAGAAAGATAGAAGCCTTTGGGAAGTTCAGCTTGGGCTGTTGGCCAAAGGGCATGCTGTCACCGACAGTCTGGTGTGACCCGAGGGGGAGTTGCTGGGCAGTTTGAGAACTGCTTTGAGGCCTTTGCCTCAGCCATATTTTTGGCAGGCACTCCCTCCAGCATGGCGGGTGGGGTATATCGTTCCCAATGCGTTCTGTCAACGCAGAGTGGAGTTCCCTTTCGAAAGGGAACATCTCAGGTTACGTATGTAACCATGGTTCCCTGAGAACAGGGAACGAGACTCTGCGTTCCTTGCCATGCTTCAGGTTGCCTGCCTACAGAACAGTCCCTCAAGACGATAGATGGTGACTGTCTCTCCAGGCGCTCCTTTATACTTCCGGGTCGCGCCGTATAAAGTCATAGGCTGTCGCCGGCCAATAGGAATTGGAGTTGTTGGATAGTGCTTTCAGACACCTGGGTCACGTGATGTTCCCCAATGCGTTCTGTCAACGCAGAGTCTCGTTCCCTGTTCTCAGGGAACCATGGTTACATACGTAACCTGAGACGTTTTAGGGCACCTTTAAGTTCCAACCCTGATTGTTACAACACCATCGTCCAACACACTATGAAGCAGCCTTAATATTGTGAAATATCACTATGATTTTAAAGAAACATTTTCTTGGGTTGGGTAAAGGACCTAGATGATGGATAATGATGATTTGCACAAGATATCACACAGATTGATAATTCCTGATTCTTTTGTGTTTTATCTCTATCAGATTCCCATCAGTTCAATCTGGATCTGAACACAGTGAATAAACGCCTCCGTCTGTCTGAGAGGAACAGAGTGATTACTAACACTTTCACACTCCAGCCGTATCCTGATCATCCAGACAGATTTGATCATTGGTTTCAGGTGTTGTGTAGAGAGAGCGTGTGTGGACGCTGTTACTGGGAGATTGAGAGGATTGGGATTGGTGTGGATATATCAGTGTTATATAAGAGCATCAGCAGGAAGGGTGAGGGTAATGAGTGTTTGTTTGGAGGTAATGATCAGTCCTGGAGTTTGAACTGCTCTTCCTCCAGATACTCATTCAGTCACAATAACATACTGACTAATCTCCCTGTAGAGTTCATCAGCAGGAGAATAGGAGTGTATGTGGATCACAGTGCAGGAACTCTGTCCTTCTACAGCGTCTCTGGAGACACAATGAGCCTCATCCACACAGTCCAGACCACATTCACTCATCCGCTCTATCCTGGGTTTGGTGTTTATACTGGATCAGTGAAACTGTGTTGATGAATCACAATAGACTGTAGAGAGATTCTACCCATAATGCTTTGAGCTCATGATGAATCAGTAACAGTGAGATGTTATAGACTGTCTTATTTTCTCTTCATTACATTAATACTACAGCTGAACTTCTGTCAATGAAATAACATTTCAGAATAAATGTGTGTATTCAATCCTCATATAGACAGTGAGATCAGTGTGTGAAACAAATATTAGTATGGTGTTAAATAAAATGAATTATATAATTTTACAGTACAAATGTATTATTACAACAGAAATATATTTGTTTTCATGTTTATAATCTTAATTTGAAAGGCAGTGAAGAGAGATAATTTTACAATGCAGGTTAAATAATATTTACTTGTGAGCTAATCCAACACTAAAAAATCTTTTGTTGACAACTCATTATATTTTGTTCCTTTTTGCATAGGCTTATTTTAGTTTTACTTATTTGAAAATGTGTATCTGATAAATTATAAAGCAATCAGGACTGATAATATTTAGTTGAAAACTTCACTTTAGTTAGATGAACTTAAAATGAAGAGTTATGACAACTTCTTTAGTTAACTGAACTTTAAGAATGTAGCAAAGCCGCTTTAATAAATATGAACTTATTTAGACCAAAATAAAGGAAAATTAAAATATCACAATTACATTCATTGAAAATACAAACAATAGAAAAACATCTTATGTCTGCCTCAGTTTCTAAATAAAGCAATAACAACATATATCATCAATTAAAGTTGGATTAATTTGCTGTAAAAATTTAACAAGATTACCCCACAACAGGGGTTCTAAACCTTTTGCAACTCATGGCCCACCAATGACTGTTTAAAAGCATTCCGAGGACCACCTTTCCAAATATGATAGTATGAACAAAGAATAACAGAAAATTCAAAAAGTACAATGATATACTCCACTGTTAATCTGTTATGCCACTGTAGCAGACTAGGTCAAATCAGCTATATAGATGAAAACTGTCCTTGCATAAAAAAAGACTTGGCAGGTTTACTCAGTAACTTTAACCATTTATTCTTGTAACAGGGCAGGTAGGACCAATAACTGGTTCAGACACACAAGGGGAACACTCTTTTAACAAATTAATCAATAATAACATCCATGCTAAAATACCTGTAACATTCTCTCTATTCATTTACAGAAGTTCATTCATTATATATAGGGTGCGATTTGTGAAAAAAACAGAGGGGAGGATGTTTTGAAAAAAAAAAAAAAAAATGTACATACACGTATACCTCAGATTTCATTAGATAGAATACAAGCTGGACCATGCACGGGGTGTAATTACCGAGGTCAGAAAATGTAGTTTGCTAGGGGGGTACGGGGGCATACTCCCCCGAGAAAATTTTGATTTCTTTGGTGTACATATGTGAATTTTTAAGACGTTTTAAGTCCAACAAATTGGATAATAGCTTTAAAACCATGTCAACAACATGCACAGTTTTGAGGCAGCTTTAATCGCATGTGTGGTAATTTCATGACTTAACTTACAACAGAAAAACGACAGTCATTGCTCGTAGTTTCTTTTGCGCTTCATATAAGCTATAATAAAGTAATTATGCAGCACGCGCCGGCGCATTTGCGCATGCAATTCTTGAGTGCGCGTCGTGAGCAGTCGTGTTAATTTTACCGACATAACGACATAGGCTGACAACATCTCATTTGACCGCAGTTCACTGTTGTTCAACTGAAGCTCCCTCGTAGTCACCCAACACCTTTTCCTTGCTCGTTTGACTTGCGCCTGGCGCTGAGGCGAACTCGGAATGCACGTCTGAAAAGTGTCCCGTTTGTTGTGGTCGTAAAGAGACAGTTCTATATAAACGCAGTGTTTTACTCGGCGATGTTTAAAAAAATATATATATATATTTTTGGTATTTTATATGCTCTGTTGGTGGTTTGTGGAGTAGGCCTAGCATAACACGGGGGGATTTTTTTTATCCCCACCGAGGATAAAAATAATTCAGCAGAGGCAGGGATACATAGACCAGAAGAGGGGAAATCTGCATTTCTTTTCAGAAAATGATCCATTTTATAGTAACATAATGTTACGGCATTTGATTGAACAGATGTTCAATTTGACATTGCGACGTGATTGGTGTTGCGATATTTAAAAATAAATTACCTTTTAGATAATGCATCTTGACTTGACTGTCACATATGTGTTTTTGGTAACATAAATTCATAAGAATAATTAGATAATTAGAAAATATCAAAATTTGTCAATTAAAAAAAAAAAAAAAAAAATTAATTTGGGTGTAGTCTAATACTGCTTACGCGGCCCACTAGATGGCGCTCCAAGGCCCACTAGTGGACCGCGTCCCACCGGTTGAGAATCACTGCCCCACAACATACATTATAGAAATGTTCTTTCCCTTTCGAAAGGGAACTCAACTCTGCGTTTACCGCATATAGGGAACCGTCAATCGTGACAGGTGTTCGAAATGCCAAGAATCACAACACTCCAATCCTATTGGCCGGCGACAGCCTATGACGTCACTACGGCACGAACCGTGACGTATAAATGGAGCGCCTGAGGAAGCAGTCAACACCTACTCGTCTTTTCAGGACTGTCTTGTTCGTGCCATTGTTTCACAAACTCCGGTAGGGATTTACTCCATTTATGTCTGCAAACGTTTAGGAGAATGTGTTCATCCGTGTCCCAGGGGTTTGACACTTGATTTACACGTTTCAGGCGTTTTTCTGTCTGGAGAGGAGCAAACGCATAGACGGTGCTTGTGGGTGGCGTCTGTGTGCGTTTGTCTATTGTGACGGTGACGTCCGTGTTTTGCTGGGGTGGAGCTGCTGGTGTTTTTGAGACGTGCTTTTCGGTGGGCTGCAGTTGCTGTGAGAGAGCGTTAAGAGAAAGGGGCCGCGTGCGGACGGCTCGACGAACGGTTCCTTTCTGTCCATGAATGTTGCGGCTCCCATAGACTTGAGATCTCCACGTTTGAGATCAGGAGGGCATGGAAAATTCCCTAGCTGTTCAGATTTGGATCTGAGTCAGACAGATTGGAGGAGGAAGAAGCGAGAGTAATGGATGATCAATTGTAAACACTGTTTCGTTTGTAATCGATCCTCCAGCTATTTAAAGGGTGATTTATATCTACCCTCTCCTCGTCTTCTTTCACCTCCCATTTATATATTTATGTGTGTGTGAATATATACATATATAGTATGTATGTATTTATATGCATGTATATATATATTATATCATGCTCAGATACTTCTTATGATCAGACTGATGGCTGGGCCCATAGTAATTATTTTTGTTGGCCCGCTTTTTTGGTTTGATAATGAGAGGATCTTTTAAGCTTAAAAGAACCCGAGATTCTATCCTTTTTCATATAAAAAAATAGTAGTATTAGGATCTTCGGTCTTTTAGCCGCAGGAATATGAGATGGGTCTATTTTATGTTTTTAAAATAAGACCTTGTCTTCCTGTATAGTTTTCTGAGCATGTAGTTTATCAGGAGCTGGCCCATCTTGAGCTGAGGCTCTAAGACAGGGCCAGAGGTCCAGTATGGCCGCTCAAGCAACTCCTATTTTCAGAGCAAGGCGCAGAGACGGCAGGACTCGAGGAGGAAGAAGCAGGTTTGAGGAGGTGATTGATCACGTACACCAATAGCATCTGTGATCGATTCCCTCTCGTTGCAGGGGCAACATTACATTTGCCCTCGCCCCTTCTTCCTCCGCCTCCTGAGTTTGAGATCTTCCTACTTGCTCAGGTGCTTCTTTTACAGTTAGGTTGTTGGCTGGCCTTTTGATAATATTTTTTCTAAAGGCCGCCTTCTGGCTTGATAGTGAAAGTGCTTTTAGGCTTAAAAGAACTTTTTGATTTCATCCTTCTTCATGCATTAAAATAAGGAGGGAAAATCTTCGTTCTACAAGCCGCAGGAAGGTAAGCTGGGTCTCTATTTTTATGTTTATAAAAAGTGTAGACCTTGTTTTTCCTGTATAGCAGTGCTTCATTTTCTCCTCATATTTGAAGGTTTCAAAATAAAGTCCAAGCTTTGCTTGGCCCAGTGCTGCTAGGCCCCTTTTTAGAACTTTGGGCTATGTCTGAGGTTAACACTCTGAGGTCTGAGGTATCGCCGGCGATACCATTGCGTTTTTTTCCTTACCAGTGTGAAAGAGACTCAAAATACTCTGTCAATGTTGCACATACAATTAAAGTTATACACCATTTTATCTGTGGAATATCTTCTTTTATTTGTGTACACTCAGAGTAAAAACAAAATGTTGTGCTTTTTGTAAAATAAAGAAAACTAACATGATGCGTGATCTCTCGTCTCCCTCTGAACGAAGTCCAATCTGATAGTTCTCAGAAAATGAACTGTAACTTAGTGAATACTAATGACAAAAAAATTACACTTATGTCTAAAGAAAAGTTGAGATGTCAGGTTTTTAAATCGTGTAAGTCAAATCGAAAACAATATTCTCTGTTTATGTAATCTTTATGAAAAGAGAGCCATGTCAGAAGTCTGTGATTCAGCTCATTATCCGCTAATGCGGCCACGCCCACGGAGCCAGCACTATTCAGACGCAAATCTGAGTCAATACATTATACATCGTCTCAATCGTGTATTATTGTCTTGAAAGTGTTTGAATAGCCATAGTTAGCGATCTCTGGCCTCTGTTAGTTCTTTAGTTTCCTGGATTGCCTATTCTTCTTTAGCAGGCATTTGTGGACTAAAGGTGCACAGAGCGCCCTCCGGCTGCAAGAATGAATTGAAAACACAGTATCCAGCGCTCATAGTAATGACAATAAATATTGAATAATTCCTCTCTGTATAGAAAATTGACATAAACATATGAGAATCCATCAATATTTTCTCCAAATGTGCATGCTTTTAAGCTAAAAGCCTATATGGAATGCCATAGAGGTAACATAATTGTTCAGACACTTTGCATCACAGAAATACATTATATTTTAAAGAATATAATAGTGTAGCACAGTTAAAGTTCGTGTGTGGGAAGGAAGAGGTCTGGGTCAGCGAACAACTGCTGACTGAGCTTTTATTGAGAACAAAGTTCACAGAAAGACTGTGCAGCGCACAACAACAGCAACATAAATAATCCACAAAGGCTTCACTCCAGATTCGGTAGACCCAATCCACAAGGGCTTCACTCCAAGTAACACGCTGTGCCTCAGTCAGCAGTTCCCCTCTCTCTCACACACTCCTGCTTCTCACGGCGTCTTATCCTGTCTCCGTGCCAATCACTAGAACGAGAAACAGGTGTTCGTGATTTGTATTCAACCCACTCACTTACCAAGCGTCTCCCGCTATTCTCTCCGGTTGCTGAACCACGCCCCCCTCGCCACAAATAAATACCATTATTTTAAATTGTAATAATATTTCACAGTATTGCTGTTTTTTCTGTATGTTTGACATGATCACAGAGGGTTTTTTTTCACAGCCTACCTGACTGAAAGAGCTCATTATTTATGCAGGTCATTAGAGCTCTTTATGCGATTCTTTTGTCTTCTCAGGTGAGAATCACCCATTATTCATGATGATTCACGCCTCCACGCATACTGTGTTTCTTGACCAAGATGTTTTAGAAAATTAAATCTCTCTATTGTTTTATATGAAGGAGTAGGAAGGATAATTTTTACATAATTTTGAAGCAAAAACTCTAGTCTACAATCTCCAATACCCAGAAGTCTTGTGAACACAGATTTAATATTATTTTTTTGGCCTTATTTCAGTGACTTAAGTTTTTTGTTTTTTTCAATAACCACGCATAAACGTTATTCCTTCAAAATACAAACATATACATACATGTTACTCACATATTATGGTAGCCTAGTTTGTGCTGATACAGTGTAATGACACTTTTTCCATTAATATGTTTATGAACAACTGAAAAAAGCACAATGTCAGGGCATGTCAAAACTTCTCCAGGCCCCAAATCAGCCTCAGACTCCAGAGGGTTAACAGCTAAGGTTATAGGGTTATTAGCTTTCCTGGTGCTGTTTTTCCCAGACGGTAGGCCCTTATCTTCGAGAAGATGAGTTTATGCAGTGCTGCTAGGTCCCACTTTTTAGAACTTTTGTCATGCTTATAATGTCTTCACATAAGCCCCTTGAATTATATTCAAGTTTATGATGCTAAACATTTTAGCTTTCGTTCTCTGGGGTTCATTACAGATCTCAGATCTGTTTTGTGAAACATTTATCCTGTGTAGGGCATCGTTCAACAGGACTTGCCCTATGACTCCATCAACCAGGAACTGACCAAACAAAGCTTCATTTTGACCAACAGGTCCATTTCCTGACCTCCAGCCTTAACAGGAATGATGACGTGATTCCTTTAACAAAGAAGCCTGTCTTGAGCTCATCAGAAGTAAACTAATCAAAAGTCACGTGGGGTCTGATCATGTTAAATCTATTGATTCTCTCTCAAAAACCCTCTTGTATTATCGGATGGAACAGGAAACATTAATTAACGGACCTAAATGCACAACGGATCCTCACAGACATACCCTGATTAGGAATCCCTTTTGACCCGGTCACTCGTGACTCCGGTCACGGTTTAAACTCTGCTTAAGGACTCAATCTTGAATCTCAAAAGGGACGATCATTTAAAGACAATTAAAATTGTCGATCATTTAAAGTATTAACTATATCCAGAATAACATTTGCTATGATGTTGGAGTCAATGCATTATATGTTTGTATTCCTGTATGCATTTTCTTTCTCTTGTAATCATTGTTTTAATTAGGTCAGTCCAGTAATATGTGTGTAAGAAGTGTGTCATGTTTGAGTTCTAAATACAGGGTTTATAATTCTCTGTAATTCTGTGTGAATGAAACATTGAAATTCAGTATCAGGAAGATATTAAGAAACGTTATAAAGTTGTTAATAAAACAGGAGAATGTTCCGCAGATATCACGCGATGTGATCAATAGACAATAGACGAGGCGTGTCTAATCTCCGTAGCAACGTCTCATTGGAGGATCGCATCTGAAGGATGGAGCCAACCTGCTCCTTTAAAACTATGCTGTCCGAACAAGCTAGTCGTTGAAGTTGAAGCACCGCTACTTTGACCACAGCTGAGAAGTTGCTTGGGTCATGCTGAAAAGAAGAAGTTGAGAACTGATCCTTTACCGGGGCTGATTTTCCATCTAACAGTCGCCGACTTCAACCACGAGCCGCGCAGCTGACCATTCAACAGCCGTCACATCCAGACTCCGAAACACTCTGTGAAATATCTGACCAAAGTCTCCAAAGAAGAAATCTGCTCAGAACAGTGCGTTTCACCAGCCGGCAACAACTTCAAAGCTTCTGCGTAACCCACGAAAGGCTTTCCCGAGAAGACGTCACCTCAAAGACAGCCAATCCAAAACGGGACTCCGCTGCACACGAGTCACAGAACAACCCTATTACCTCAGCTGTCAGAGCAAACGCAGGTACACGCAAACTTCTCTCTCTCTTGCTGGAAACTGGTGAAAGTCCTTTAAACCTAAAGAATCAAGCCAAAGCTCTGCTTTTGTGATTTTCCTCAGGTTGCGATGTTAAGTTAGCACTGAACTTGGGACTTTTCATAGCTCATATCAACTCAGCGAATGTGTGTGCATGTATGTATGTGTGTGTGTGTGTGTGTTTAGCCTTAGTTTCTTGTAATCATTAGAAGTAGTCAATAAAGCTTGTTTTGATTTTCACATATACGAGTTTCTTGTGTTGTGTATCAAATTACTGTCTTAAACTCAAAAGATCCTAAAAGTTACCTCTTGCTTATAATAATCATAATAAAATATTGTTACTGTTGGCCACAGAATAATATTTTATCCAGAATTGGTAAAATACTTTAACCTCAATTTTTCGCTGGACGAATAATTGATGAAGTGTTAAATATTCATTCTGAATCATTTACAGGAAATCAATTACAGTTGATTCGATTCTTATTCCCTGTAACTTAATTACCCCTCTTTATACTTAATTGAGCTAATAAATAGGCGAAACATGCCTGTTGGAATGTGTACACCTAAGCTCAGATTGTGTAAGCTATTTACCCTCAGTAAACTTTAGGGTTTAGTGCTGGTCCCTTTTTGAGCTCGGGTCCTGTTTATGACCACTGGCTGGTGCCACCTGGTGCTAAAAGTAGTAAGCTTTACCAGGCTTCCTTTATAGCTTCTGTGTTGGCCAGCTGGGTTGGTTGTATCTAGACTCATTCCATGGTTGAGTCGTGTCTTTTGACTCACGCCACCATCACGCCACCATCGGCCACACCCACCTCTGTATGAGTAGGCCCTAGGTCAGGCCTCTCGTTGAGTTCTGTGGCGCAGTGTGTACTTCTCCTCCCTAGGGGTTTCTCGGGTACTTGGCCTGCTGACTGGCCTTAGTCTTGAAGCTACCACTGGCTGATGCCATGTGTTTTTTACATTTTTCTCTCTGACGACTTCACTGAAACAGTAAAGGGATTTGTGTCGCTGGCTGGCCGGGGCTCGGGCTGACTGATGACCTCCTTTGTAGTCGGTCTATTTAGTCTGAACCTTGATAACACTGCCACAAGCTGATGCCATGTGTCTGCTGAGGTTATAGGCCCATGGGGCCTTCTTTTAGCGTGCGATGACGTACGCTGTACTCCTCTTGCTTAAAGAGTAGAAAGGTGCTTTTACGGAGTACACTGCTTGTTGGATTGTGTTGGACAGGCTGTTTTTTGGGCACTCACAGCTACCTAATTACTTGGTTGGTCATGCACTCAGCATGCTTTGTTTTCAGTCGAATGGCCTTATGGGCCATCCTGAATACCACCATATGAGTTGGGTTCCTGTTGTGATATTAGTTCATTTGTAAGAACTTTTAGTTATGTTGTAGGCCCCTTCTGGTCGGCCTCCATGACTATGTGCCTACTAGATGTCTGTCTGTTAGGTTGAGCTTCAAACTTCCCTTCGGGTTGACTGCGTAATTGTGCTTAGCTCCCTAAGCTGGTCATTGGTTGTAGACTTCTATGAAGTCTCCCATTCAGACTAGCCCCAAGCTGGTTTGTGTTCCCCTGTACCAGGGTTTTTCTAGCGCACAGCCTCTTCAGTGCTTTATCAGAAGCTGAGTAGATCCTAGGATGAGTGGTTTTTACTCCCCTCAATACGAGGGTTTATAGCGCTCAGCTGAGTTCCGCTCTCCAGGATGCCCATCTCTGCGCGTGGGTTTGAGTTGCTTACTGCCTTTTCGCAGTTGCTCTTTGGCTTTCGCTTGATTAGTACGGCCTCCTTGCTGGCATCGGGGGTGATTTTATCCCCTCTAGTGACTGGCCGGGATTCTTTTTTGGTCTCCTGGCCACATTCCCTTTAAGGGACCTCTTTCCACGGGTTGTTGGTCCCAGATGCCTTGAGTAGCCTTGGCAGGCCTTCCACGGAAGGCCTCTTTTAGGCTCAGCTTGGGCTGTTGGCCATAGGGAATGCTGTCACTGACAGCCTTGGAGAGTTGCTCCCGGTCTTTTCCCTGGAACTGCCGGACATTTGTCCAGACATTTTGGGCATGCACTCTCCTCTAGCGTGGGTATATCGTTCCCCATATGCGGAAAACGCAGAGTTGAGTTCCCTTTTGAAAGGGAACGTCTCAGGTTACGTATGTAACCATGGTTCCCTGAGAACAGGGAACGAGACTCTGCGTTGCCCTGCCATGCTTTGGGATGCCTGCTAAACAGTCCCTCAAAGATGAGTAGGTGTTGACTGCTTCCTCAGGCGCTCCCTTTATACGTAACGGTTCACACCGTAGTGACGTCATAGGCTGTCGCCGGCCAATAGGATTGGAGTGTTGTGATTCTTGGCATTTCGAACAACTGTCACAAGTGACGGTTCCCCATATGCGGTAAACACAGAGTCTTGTTCCCTGTTCTCAGGGAACCATAGTTACATACATAACCTGAGACGTTTTCAGACCTTTACTTTCAAAAAGAGACTGTGAAGATTGTTAAACATCTCTGAATTGGCTTTGACATTTTAACTCAATGTGTAAACTCTCAAGCTCAATGAAACGCCACCATGTTCCCTTAGAAAATAAATAACGTAAGTACAATATTTTCACATATTTTGCTATGAAAAAAAGAAAAAGCTGGAATTTTCAACACAATACTTGAATATATTATATTTATATTATATTATATTTGGAAAGAATCATTCTAGAAATTATTTATTTCTGAAGGGAAACTTTGAGGACTGGGTGGAAACTAGAACTCTAGCCTTTATTTGTGTAACAGTGTTAAAAAACATTTAATTCAAAGAGTTTATATATGTGAATTACATAAGACATTTGGTTGTATTCATTGGTGTTCATGTTCCCATTCAAAACAATACGAGTGACACGTCTTGTGTTATTCTATAGTCTTTGTTTATACTAACTTTTGTTGTGGAAATTTTAGGGTGTACGTAACTCCTCTGAAAAAGACATGTCCTACAGTAGGTTGAGTTATGTATCTTGACATATAGATGTGGATGATGTATAGATGTGTTTTGACATAAGAGGCATTCTTTGTATGGTATAGGGGAAGTTTAAGTAAAATGGACCGTTAACCTTTGGGGTCATTGATTGTTTTGCTGAAAGTGAGATTGCCACCAGGGAAAACCATGAATAAGTCACATGAAAGGTGGCCAGGAAATGTCTCTTATGGGCAAAATGTGGGTGAGACTAGAGTGTGTCCTTGAAGACTGGGTATAAGTACACCAGAGAAAGAACTGTTATCTATCTCTTCACTCTGCTTGCTTTGGGAAGCTTGTACGACTGAATTGATCTTTCTTGCAAGAAATAAAACTTTAAAAGACTCCGGGTCTAAGTTTGTTTCTTACACTGTGAGTTCGGTGAGTTGTTTATTTTTGCCACAACACTTTAGTAATCCGTTACCTGAGAATAGACCCCTTAATCGCCTACATCACTGTGACGTCACCGCTCTAGCTGGAGGCAAAACATTTATAAGAACTCATAGCAGGCGCGCTAAAAGTTTGAGGTTTTGACTTTAAAATGTCGTCTTGTGTTTTTGGCTGCCAGAATAGAAGGAACAGGACGTTTGGTTCTAAAAAAAACTAAAGTTTTACCAGATCCCGGCAGACATTCCTTCACAGAAATCAAAAAGATAATTGTGGTTGAATGCAATACGGCGTACAGACTGGACGGAGACGATCATAAATAATGCTTTGTTTGCAGTGCACACTTCATATCAGGTAAAATAATCAATGCATATGTAATGGTGTGGGTTTTATCTAGTACAAATCAGCAAGTTTTGTTTTATAGGTGAAAAGTCGCCAACTTTCGCGCACTAGCTAGCTTAAATGTTAAACAAACATACAGCGATAGATGTGTGTGCCATCCTTTGAATGGTCTCTTAAAATAATCCACATTGCTAGCCATAATCATAGTTAGCCCAGCGTTAGGTTACATTAGACAATAAGCCTTGACAAAATTCCCGAACCACCCGAAAGTAATTCATATGTTGTCTAGGAAATATCCAAAACTTAAGTAATTTACAAAAATAGCTGTCACGGTCCTGCAGAGTCAGTGACTGTACATATTCGGACAGTTCTGAACCTTCTTCTGCATCTATGTTTAATAAATCCCTCCTAAAACATGCTAGCTTACGCTTGTCAACATTGAGTCCAGCGTCTCTTTTTGCCTCCAGCTAAGCCCCGCCCACCAGGAAACGTTGCAATGTTTACAAACTTTTAAGGGGTCTATAGACGGAGAAAGATCACGACACGTAATGGGTGATGTTTTCCATATGATGACGTTTACTCGTATGAGCCAGCTCTCGCGATCTCACCTGATAGCGCTCGCCCGCATGGAGGAGCTCTCGCATTACCGCGAGAGAGAGCTCGACACGAGCAACCGATCTCAGATAAATGGATCTACTCCAAACCCCACCATAACAAATGATCGATTTCAGACCAACGGCTCTATTATAAAATTACAAAATAAAACAATAAAAAAATATAATGCCTAACTAAAATTACTTTAAAACAATCAACAATGTCAAACCAAAACCACTCTATATATTGAACAGAACTATAACTGCACCAACTCTCAGTATTAATGTCTATGATGAATAATATGAATACTACCCATTACATTCAAAGGCTCCCCTCCTGTGGACATTAAAGGCTTTTTAGGTCAGGTAGAATCTGTGATTCTCTTACCCAGTTTGTTTGCTGGTTTCCATGGCTGCAATACACTGTGTTTTCTGCCAACTGGCAACCTGTGATGTCAAAATACTATTGGATAAACTGGCAGCACCATAGACTGTAAAAAAAGATGGACAATGCGACGTCGAATGAACTGAATGTAAAACGTATGATGATGGGCGCTGACATGTTATGCAAAAACGTCAGTTTGTTGCCTGGGCAAGCGCAGAAGGAATCGTCAGTGGAGCCTGGAGCCAGAGTCGTGGTATCAAACTTCCGCCCAGACGACTAGCGTCATCGTTTATGTATTTTAAATAGGCTATATAAATTATACACAATTTAAAATTCTAGTTATAAAATAATAGGCTATTCTGTTTCTAGAGCAATAATATTTTTTTGAAACAGCAAATTCAGTAGATAAACTCAATATAATAAGCCACTAGAAACAACTCTAAAATGTCAGAAACGGTCCTGCCATTTTAAATCAACTTGAACTAACGTTACAGGAGATCGATTGCTGTAATTAGAGTAGGCTATCATTAGTTTTGTCCTGCTAATTATTATACCCATAAAAATAATTAGTAACTGCCAGATAACGGTCACCTGCTTTTCCCCGTCATGGCAAACTTATCACAAAAACAAACAATTAAATATATATATCAGTGTTATAACAACTACCTTAAATGACCAAAACCATCTTTAGGAAAAATTTTATTTGAAGCATAATTTTTTTTAATGTTTTGACTCATTCCCGTTTGTTTGCATGGAGAGGGCAGGGTTTATGACCTGTACTGCATCCAGCTACCAGAGGGCGATCAAAGAGCCCGCAGCTTCACATTTTTTAGGATGTATGAGGCACTCCCGGGCACACAGTTTCACAGACCAAAACAAAGACAGGCATTCCGACACAGAACACACATTTCAAAGTATAATGTCTGGCAGTAGCAATCTTTTTCTGAGAAACAAGTAGGTGAACTTAGCATGTTTCCTAAATATTTGCAAACATATTGGGGTATTTTTATGATTTATTAAAGTAAAAATCTTACATATAGCCCCTTTAATGGTTCTGTAGATATATTATTTTGTGTCCCCATTCTCTTGCTGTACCGCAGCAGATTCAAGTGTCACTGCTGTGGGTACGTATGATTTTTCATGCTCTAACATTTTAAAGAATTAATTGTGAGAATAGATGGGGTCATTTCATAATTAATTGCAACATCATCACAGAGATGCACCTGCAACCAGGGGGCAGAAAGCAGAACTCTTTACAGCATATCTAGCAGAAACAGAGATGACATAGAGATGTTGTACTGTAAAAAACTTTTTTCTGCACTCACTAGCAGATAAGGCAGAAAAAGGTGGAAGTCTCATAGAGACTTCTATAGAAAAGAGAGGAAGAGGAGTGGAGTAGGAGCGAGCAGTGTCTGCCCCATGGCACTTTTTATTGTGAAGTTGATATACTGGCAATAAAATATTGTCAGCATTTCTGGTTATGTGTGTTTATATTATTATAAATCTATCATATCATATTGAACACGTGTAGGGGAGAGTGGGTGTTGTAACACACGATATATTATTTATGAAAATCTTTTATTATTATTATTATTAAAAAAGAGACGTGGCGCTCGACTGCTCAAGATCCAGAGCGTCAAGCAGTGCCACTGCATGTCCGTCAGCGTGTCCAAGTCTGGAAACAGTGAGAGGACGATGCTTAGACAACCGCTGCTAATCTGAGCTGAAAGACTGAAAACACCACAGTGTCTTCAGACGGAGAGAGGAAGACTGATGGTGTTTGAGAGACTCTTCAAAGACAGACGTGATCCAGACATGACCTTCAGTGCTGGTTAACAGAAAACATGCAGAAAACACTAGAAGAAACCTATAAAAAACCTTAAAGGATCCTGTCAGGCCTTTCATATATAGAGCCTCTGAAGAATAAAGGTTCCAGAAGGGGTTTCTATGGAAGCTTGTTTCCGCCATAAAATAAACTTTTTATTTGGAGTCATTCAAATGTTTTGTTTGTATGTTATTTGGACCATGTACCAGTGGCGAGGCTACAGAAGGGCCAGGGCGGCACTGGCCCACCCAGATTGATGGCTGGCCCACCCAATCAAAGGTGCCAGAATATTTCATTTTATTTCCAGACACTACTTGGGTCTGGAAATAGTCATATCTGTTGCGAAGGCCTATATATGATTTGAAAAATGTATTATTAAAAGTAGGCTACATATAACATGATATGTTTATATTGCGCCGGTAAACTCAGCTTTCCAGAGTCGCGGGCGGCAGCTGTTTCTATGCAGCGTGCGTCACCGTCCATGAGTCGCGCTTATAATAGCCTACGTGTGCCGGTTTGTTTTAATTTTTACCGTGATTGATTAGCCTATTTATTCAACAGTAACAATGTATTCTGTGGTAGTCATCTGTGTGTAAACAATTTAAAAATGAAGTAATGACAATTAAATTAAATCGAGCTTTGGTTCAGTATCCTTCCCCCACACCATTATGACGGTAACTCTCCAAACAAGCAAATGCCCCCCCATGTTATTCCCGATGTGATCCGTCAGCTCCAGTCCACTAATTTGGAGCGGTTAAGGCCCGGGTATAGCCTACTTCTTTTCCCACGTTCCCCTCCGTCTCGCGCACAGTTGAGCACGCAAATCTTTCTAAGATACTCATTTGCCCTTGAGCGCGCGGGCCTTTCAACTTTGCCCATGAGCTCGGAAAGACGCGTTCGAACGCATGCACACGCGCACCGTCCATGGTCATAAAAATTCGGCTGCGCGGACACTGTTCAGAGAGTCAAAGCTAGTCCACGGTCTAGTAAATGTTTCTTGCTTGCGCCGACTGAAAAGACATGAGACAAGAGAGACTCGGACATTGCAGTACTAAACACTGAACGTCTGTGCGTGAATTTGGATAAAACAGTTAATCGATTTGATGCCGAGTCCGAATGCCGTTTATTCCTTCACAGTGGCATATAGTGGATGGGCATGCAGGGCTATTAATTTTTTTATTATTATTATCATGCTACTTTTATTATTAAATTAATATTGCAATTAATTTGCCCCGCGATATCATAGCGCATCACCGCATAACCGACGCGCTGCGAGGACAATAAAATATTAATTAGATAGCTCCTCATTTAAAGAACAACTTGTTTAACACGAAATACTTCTCAAATTAACGAAACCTTTTTTCTCACTATGGGCCACAAGAGAAATATTAAGAAAATAAATTAGAGTCCTCTCTCATCTCTAAGAGAATATGCGCCGTTATTGCAGCGTCGGATGCCAAAAACTCAAGTCAGGTTTTTACTTTGTTTCTGTAGTGAATAATTGACTGGAGTTTGAGACTTCTTCACCCACATAACTCTCACGCAAAGTTTGCACATTGGTTGTGTGATTTCCTGGCTCGTCTTTATTGGTTTAAAATGGAAATATTTTCAATATTGCGACGTGGCACTTTTCTTTATTGCTCGCAAAATGGTGGACACTGATTCACATATCATCCACGTCATTTCCCGTGATAATAAAATGAAGTGAGTGAATAAACAACAAGCTATATATATATATATATATATATATATATATATATTAGAAAAAAAATAGAGGTCCACCCTATTTCACCAAGGTCCACCCACTTGAAGATTTCTGGCCTCGCCACTGCCATGTACTACTACTGTTCAGTGGCCATTTTGGAAGTTCCAAAAACATTATTTACTTTTTATTTTTCCAAATCACAGATGACTGATCTAATCATCGTTATGGTGCACACAACAGCCTATGTGTTTGAGTTGTGAACAAATCTAATTTGTCTTCATAATTTATTTATTTCACAGTAGATTGGTCTCCTTGTCAATCTATGTAACATCAAACGTTTCAGATTTAACACTTTTTTTGTTATGAAAAAATGTTGATGGTTTTTGTTGTCTTTTTTTCATCAGCGCTATTCATATCTGCTGAAGCTCAGCATGTAAGTACTACGATTTTTTTAATTTGTTTGCAGTGCAGGTATATGTGTGCACTTCATTAAGATCAAGATTAAATTTGTGGAAAGATTATAATTATATATATGTATATATATATTATATATATATGTGCGTCTGTGTGTGTGTGTGTGTGATTATGCAGACCTTGTGTGAACTGTGAACAAAGCTAATTTGTCTTTTGTTTGTTTTGGGGTATTGTATACAGTAAACAGTAAAAAAGAAAAGAAAAAAAGAGTGTGCTGGATTTATTAACAAAAAAATATTTATTGGTAACACTATACAACCATTCAGAAATTTGTTCAAATTACTGTTAATTAACAGCCTGACAGCCTCCAGGATCTACAGAGCCTCTCGATGACAAAATATCTGTGTGTACAGTGTACTGTGCAATTACATCTGGTGTTTTTCCCCTGAAACAAATAAAACAACGATCAATTTTATATAACTTCACAGTTACCTATAGCTGGTTAGTTTATTTTGAGCATTAAAGCTCACTGAAATCAAAGTTTTCCACACATGAAGTAGAAATACGGTAAATAGTCTACCCAGACCAAGCAGTGAATCACAGCAGCTTACAGTGAAACTGAAAAGACGTCTGCGCTTTCAAGGTCGTTATACGTTCCAAACGATGAATATGCATTAGGTCTTGTCTGCTTTAGGAAAAATTAGAGAAATCCACTCAGAATATAAAGATATTGTTATTAACACTGAACTCTAAGCAGATGAAATGCTTAATGATAATGAACAGTCTTTAAATGACCATAGTGAACATGATGAACAAATGGACATTGACAGCACTGGCCCAAGTGAAAACACTGAACAACAGAGCAGTGAATATAACCAAAACAATTGCAGTGGTGATCCTGAGACTACTGAAGAACAGCCCCTTGGTCTTGTCTTGGATACATGTCTTGGATAAGGAAGAAGCCTCCAGATCTTGGCCAGCAGCTGTTGTCTTATGATGATGGAATATTTTGCATTGCCCCAGCAGAGAGAAACACACCTTGAGCATTTTTAAATTCCTAAACTTGAGTCTATGGCATTTCCAGTGCAGTTTCCCGATGGCAGGAACATATTTGATGAGCCTGGTCGAGCAAAACATGTTTCCCGGAGGCGATACTTCAACACAAGACTATTCTCTCTAGATAATCGTTGTGCAAGAGACACAAGCTACATCTTCCTTTCCCAATTTGTTACAGAGATTCATATGGCGAACTCCAGTATTTCTATCCAGCTGAAAAAGATCAAGACCAGGATGTGTGTGATTTCATTGATAAATACATCTCATGCAAATTACCAGACCCAAACAAAGACCTGGAGCAACATAAAATTGTAAGTTAAGTACAGATGCACTGTCGTAACCACTCCAAATCCTGTAGAAAGAACAAGAAGCACTGCAGGTTTGGATTTCCTAAACCACCCATTAACAGGACAATGATATCCCGCCCCAGGCCCTCCTCCTGTAGACCAGTCTGATGAAGGGAATGAATCAGAGGAAATAAATTATGCCAGTGTTGCAAAAGAACAGCTACAGAAAGTGTGGGATCTACTGAATGACTCAGAGTTTTGATAATATTACACAGCTACTTCATAATGTAAATATGACTTATGAACAGTATGAAAATTATATTGACACTGTGTCTACATCAAGCTTAATATGCAGAGACAACCACAGGACTGCTGGGTAAATGGCTATAATCTATTGTTACTAAGAGCTTGTAATGCAAACATGGACATTCAGTTCATTCTGAACCCATACAGCTGTATCATGTACATTCTCTCATACATTTAAAAAGCTGAACATACCTACTGATGACAATGCTGTAAATACACAGCTATACCGGTAATGGAAACTGCCCAACTACATCCTGCACAGATGTATCAAAGCTTGAATCAATACATATTGATTCAACATATTTTATGCAGTTCAACATATTCTATATTTCAACATATTTTATGCAGTTCGACACTGGTGCAAAGGTGTGTCTATGGTGAAAACCCACAACAGTTTTCATATTTCTTGAATGGAGGAGCAGGAGTTGGTAAATCACATGTTATTAAATCTATTTATGCAGAAGCAACCAAGATTTTGTACAGGCTTCCATGCATTCGAGAACATGCTGACATTTCCAAGCCAACTGTTCAACAGCATTCACAGGTACTGCTGCCTTTAACATCTCTGGTAAAACATTGCACTGTCTTCTGAAACTCCCAAGAAGCTTAAAGCCTCCATACCAACCCCTGGGAAACACAACTTAGATGAAATCAGGGCAGACTTTTCTAATGCACATATTTTAATTATTGATGAAATATCTATGGTGTCAAAAGATTTATTTGCCTATGTGAACTAGAGACTGCAACAAATTAAAGGAAACCAGAAACCTTTTGGTGGATTATCTTTATTAGCTGTAGGTGATTTTAATCAATTACCGCCTGTTGGAAGAGCAAAACCACTCTGTGTGTATGAGGACCATGTGCTGGATTTCTGGAAAGATCATTTACAAATGATAACTCTTAAACAGATCATGAGACAGAAAGATGATCTTGTATGCTGAGCTGCTCAACAGGCTGAGAGTAAAAAAGAAGCACGAGAAGCTGAATGATGCAGACAAATGCATGTTAGAAGTGTCATATGGTCCTCCCCTGAAGAGTGTCCCTCTGATGCATTACACATTTATGCAGTCAATAAAGAGGAAGACAATCACAACACTGAAGCCATATTCTCTCGCTTTTCAAATATTATTAACATTGATGCACATGATTACAAAAAAGATCCACAAACAGGTGAAATGAAAAGGCAAGCGGCACCATTGAAAGGAGACAAGTGTGACCTTTTTGACAAACTACAGATTGATATTGTAGCACGAGTGATGCTTACAAGAAATATTGATGTAGAAAATGGACTGGTTAATGGTATTTTTGGCAAAAATAGCTCAGACCCGAGATGGTGTTACGATTTTTAATTTAATTGGTCTTCATTTGGATAATGTGACTGCAGGACAGAAACATCGCAACAAAGCACCTGATGGAGATGACAACATTGGCTATATTGAGAGAGCAGAGGAGCCGCTTAAAAAAAGGGACAGTTCGAAGGCAATTTCCCACGAAGCTTGCTTTTGCATGCACCATCCATAAAGTGTAAGGAATGACAATTGATTGAGCTGTTGTTTCTCTAAAGCACATATTCACTGTGGGACTGAAGTTCAGGCTGAGGTCCGACATGTGAGTAATGTACGTTTGCCCAAGAACACATGGCTTTCAGGTGCCTGGGGTGAGAAAGGCCAAAATTAACTATACACCCTCTCACCGGGTGCACATGGACCTTAGACATGCACATGTGTGCTGAATTTGTATAAATCTACACAAAATTCAGACTACAACCATGCTCCTCCTCCTTAAAGGATTAGTTCACTTTCAAATAAAAATTAGCCAAAGCTTTACTCACCCTCAAGCCATCCTATGACTTTCTTCTTTCTGATGAACACAATCAGAGATTTATTAATAAATATCCTCACACATCACATTAAATATGGATATTTTTTTACAAAAACACATCGCTTCACTTCAAAAGCCTTTATTAACCCCCTGGAGCTGTGTGGAGTACACGTTTATGATGGATGGACACTTTCTTCAGCTTTATACTCATTAATCCTGCTTACTGCCATTATAAAGCACGAATGTGTCAGGATATTTATTAATATATCTCTGATTGTGTTCATCAGAAGAAGAAAGTCATATACACCCAGGATGGCTTGAGGGTGAGTAAAGCTTGGGGTAATTTTCAGTGAACTAATCCTTTAAACACCGCTTGAGTGCCCTTGAGATGTTGATATTATGATGGTCGAGATTGGAGAAGTTAGCTGTCTGATTGATGTTTAACACAGAGAAAACACTCCCTCTGCTCCCAATCACTTCCTGCACACCACAGTGGGACCACAGTAGGTGAATCCTGGGGTCTTTAGCATGAACGTTACCTACGGTGAGCAAAGACACACACTGCATTATTAATACACTGCAGAATTAATATAAACCCTTGGTCACCATCAACAATGTTCAAATGGGACAGATAAGTTCATCTTCTGGATAGAAAGCCAGTCCAGGTTTCTGGGTGGCAGCTCCCTCAACATACTCTTGAACTCACTGATGACTGAGTTCAAAATCTCAGCTGTCTTCACTTGGTCACATGTCTGATTGAAGAACATTTCGTTAACTTCACGGCTGTTTGTGGGCACAACCGAGAAATGTTAAAAATAGTCACTGTCCACATTAGCAAGAGTCCAGCCACAACAATTGTGCAGTTTTCACATGTTTATTAAGAATGACATAATGGTTGTCAATCATGTTGGCCTGGAACTCAAGGAGAAATAAATAGTGCAAGTGGTCAACATCTCTGCAAAGTTCCTTGACCTGAATCACCACACTGTCAATGTCATGAAAAGCACGCACAGTCAGGATCTGCAGTGGTGTAATGAATGGGGACTTTGAGCTCATCATCCCAGAGAAAGTCCTCCATTTTCACGTGCTGACGGAAAGCAGATAAAACGCTCTCCATGTTCTCTCTCCCCGTCTCAAACAAGCCTGACATAGTTGCTAAAATCACATTCACAACTAAAATCTGAATTGAAGAAAACGGCACACACTTCCTGCTCTGTATCCACATACCAACTGAGCTGCAGCAGTTTGTGACCTACTAATAGAGCAGTTTACAAACAAAGAAAAAAATCACTGCAGAACATTTTTTGTTTTAATCATAATACACTTATTTCTTGTGTTCAATAAATTCATAATGTTACAATTCACTTTACATTGAAGTTGAAATTGATTTATTTTTGAAATGACGTTCATTTTCGATGTTTAACGGCTGTTTTTCAATAAAAAGCGCTCTCCAAGACATACATGCTGCTCTCTGTTACTAAATACCTTTTGTAACTTTAATTGTAAGAATTTACCTGTTTAATGTATTAACAGTGAAACTATCCAGAGTTAGACAGTGACCATGTGCCCCATATTCCAGCAGGCCTTGGTTACTGTTACGTCATAGGAGAACAGAAACAAATTAAAATGTACAATTTACTGTAAACTAGTGTCATAACACACATAACACAATGGTTCTCTATTTGCATGTGTTTTTAATTTATTTGTATGAGAGCCCGGCCAAAAATTATGTCCACACAATTTGGCATGCATTATGACTAATAAAATAATTGACTGCAAACACAAAGCATTTGCGTTCTCTCGCAATACCCATTGTGAGATCTGACAAACAATAATACTGCTGGCAGTGGTTCAGAAAGCTCTGTACGTTCACAATGGAGCAGTTCATAGATACGAGACCGGTGTGGCACTCAGGTGACACTCATTATCAGTCACACCACTGTCCTGCTTGCCACACTGACATTCTCCGGCATATGGTTTTTGTGCTCACTCCCAGAGGTTTTGCAACTCAGGGAACAGGTAAAGACATGGCTATTAGTTCCTCAATTTGTTCCTCTTATAAAACTATTCTTTGCCACCAAGCTTACAAGATTCAAAGTCTAGTGTTTGTGGTACACCAGTGATAGTGGTTGATCTCACAAAATCACCTGTTCAACCAGTCCATCCATTACAGCACGTGGTCCTTCTGGTTTGACAGTGTACATAAATTTTTTTTAAAAACTAGCTGCTGGGAACAGGAAAACTCCAAAAAAATCTTAATTAACTTGTGTGTCATTTAAATATTTGCAACAGTTTATTTTTAATAACACCACCACAAGGTATGCTCTACTTTATGGCATTATGGCAAATTGTCAAAAACAACCAGAAAGAATCATATTTCTTTCCTTGTTCATCAATTAAAAATGTATGTCAAGTATATTGATTTTACTGTAAATTTTCTGATAATCTGAGACTCCAAACTTTGATTAAATATATGAAAACATGACTCACAGTAAAAATAATCCCTATTTATCATTAAAAGACTAAATATTAATGATACTCAAAGTGAAAACATTAACAAGATATTAATGTCAGCATGAAATATAAGTTTAGTCATTTATAAAATAGTCATTTCTTCCCAATTGTGACATAACTGAGTGAAACAGCTTCTGGATCAAGACCAAATGTAGGGTGGGGCTTGATTTTGTCCATGGGGAATTGATTGGATGGTTGTGGTTTGCTATTGGTGGATCTCATGTGAGTGACAGGTTGCCCCGCCCTCACGCCAGTAAACACATCATCAGAGAAGAGATGTCGCTGCAAGAGGGAGAGAAAGTTATTTTGATTCAAGATTACAAGCAGACATGAATTTAACAAAATGATGTGCATGGATAAATCCTTTATAATAAATACTGCGATATTCAGAAATAAAAAAAGATTTGGCAAATTTGATTTCATTGTGACTTTAAGGAACAATAATTCTGTCTTGCTTCTCTCTAACTTATAGGGTTTCTGAGAATGATTAAACACAATGTGTGTGGGAACACCCATGAAAAATAAAAACTTAGCAGCAATGAGGCTCTTCAGGACCAGGAATGAGGAAGCTGCTTTACAGACACACCTGTTTTGCACACGTCACTCAAACACAGAACCAGGAAACAGGAATCACATGAGTTCAGAGAAACTGAAACTGAAGTGTAGTTGAGCTGTTGTGTGTTTGTGTCTCTGTATTCATGCAGTAAAATGGCAGAAGCCAGATTTTCTCAGGATGAGTTCATGTGTTCAGTGTGTCTGGATCTCCTGAAGGATCCAGTGGCCATTCCCTGTGGACACAGTTACTGTAAGATCTGCATTACAGACTGCTGGGATCAGGAGGATCAGAAGAGAGTCTACAGCTGTCCTCAGTGCAGACAGACCTTCAGTCCAAGACCTGCTTTAGGTAAAAACACCATTCTGGCTGAAATGGTGGAGAAACTGAAGAAGATTAAACTTCCTGCTGACTGTTACGCTGGAGCTGGAGATGTTCAGTGTGACGTCTGTACTGGAAGAAAACACAAAGCCGTCAAGTCCTGTCTGGTGTGTCTGAACTCTTACTGTCAGAATCACCTTGAACAACATGAGAGTTGGTTTAAAGGAAAGAGACACAATCTGACTGAAGCCACTGGACGACTGCAGGAGATGATCTGCCCGAAACACGACAAGATCCTTGAGGTTTTCTGCCGCACTGATCAGAAGTGTATATGTCTGCTGTGTACGATAGATGAACATAAAAACCACGACACTGTATCAGCTGCAGCACAGAGGACAGAGAAACAGGTTTGAACTTTAAGAGGTCCCATTATGCTCATTTACAGGCTCATGATTATGTTTATGGGGTCTACTTGAATACATTTAAATCGCTTAATGTCTGTTTACACTCTCTGTCTGAACACTGTTTTTGTTTCAGTTTCTTTAAACCCACCTTCCGCAAATCACTAAGTCTGCTTAAAATCACAGTCTGCTCTGATTGGTCAGCTGGTCCCAGTCTGTTGTGATTGATATACTGCTTAGCTTTTGTGTCAGGAATGTTGTAACACGCTTTACCATAAAAATGGTACAGCGGCCATGTGGTACATGTGGGAGCTTTCAGAAAACTCCAGCTTACAAGCTGTAATAATGAGCTCTACGAGGACGTGAACGCTTTTTACAAGCTAGAATCTCATAACAACAGGAATTACGAGGCCACGTGAACGCACCTTTATGTACGCTCTTAATGATGATTGACAGGACTGAATGATTAGTCTTCTTAATAGGACCCCTTTAAACCAGTAGTTCACATTCATCATTTACTCATGTTATTCCAAACTGGAGTGACTTTCTTTTCTGAGGAACACAAAAGAAGGTATTTTAACCTTTTCAAGCGTAAGTTTAAAATATTCTAGCTGGCCCCCCCAAGGTGAGTTTTTTTTTTAAGGCGTCCGATATTTTAGAATGTTTCCCCTTATTGCTTCTATGGCGACGCATCATGGTTGTCACGTGACACACCGCAGCCAGAATAACTGTATGACAGATGTATCGCTTTTATTCAGTTTTTTATTTAAAATATTCACAAACTTGCTTACCATGTCATCAAATTATCTGATATTTCGCTTCTCAAATACATATGACTGTGTTTTGTCATTTAAAAACCTTTATTAATGATCTTGATCTATAAAGCGAGATGGGTGTCACCATCTTTAGTTTGCGGCGCAGTTCAGAGTTTGTGTATTTAAATGTCTGAAATCTAAAATTAGCATTATGTGGTTGAAAACACTGCATAGTTTTGAAAAACGTCAAGCACTGAGCGCATCGTCTCACAGCCAAAACGCGAAAGCACAGTTTAAATCCGGCAGTCATGTGACGTCACTGAAAGTTCTAAATCCCATATGTGGGACCGTAGCACTCAAAAGGTTAAGCAATATCTCATTTCTCCATTTATTGAAAGTCATTAGGGTCCAAAAGTTTCCATCTTCAAAGAGCACATTAAATGAAATCCATACAACTCTAAGGGGGGTAATCTAATGCTGTGTCCCAATTCACCTACTTACACTGTGCCCTAAAAGTACGTACTGTTTTTGAAGAAACAAAACCGTACAGACTTCTGAATGTGAAGCAGAAGAGTAGGCAAGCTTTGGGGCACACTTTGTCATACAGTGTCCTCCACAATTATTGGCACCAAGGGTAGGGCAGTATGTACACCTGTAACGGACATCTCTATCACTTAATTACACACATCCTGTCACAGTTTAAACTGTCCTGTCAATCATCTTGTCACAGTTAACATCCTCTACATTTAATTTAATTTAATTTCCTACAGTTTCAGGGAGAAATGTAGTAGCAGGTTGATCTGCCAGCAGTGTGTCTTTCACAAGTAGACTCTCCTCATGTGTTTGTGTTAATGATGCATTTAAAAGTTAATGACAAATATATCATTACAAAAATTTCACAGTGCTGTTGCAGATGAAAAATAACATGGATAACATTGAATAAAGATCTTTTCGTCAGGTTATATACTGATTATTAATCCCTCAAACGTTTTTATCTAAACCTTTCTACTTAACCATCGGATTCGTCCATCCACCATGTTTGTTTTATTCATGTTTTTTAGTTCTAATCAAATCCACATCATCACACAGTGGGTTGTGGTCAATATTATCCGTTAGAGTGTGCGCCGATCTTCACTTCAGACTCTAAACTGTAGATCATCCGGGTATCTTTGGAATAATCATACTACGATTTGGGACAGTAATTCTAATTTTGAATATTATTTAGGACCATAGTATGCAAATTGAGACATAACATAAATCTTCTCAAGTGATAGGAAAAGTCAAATATGTTTGCATGTTTAGTCATGTGAAATGCATGAGCCAGTGAGGTTTGATGTTATTGACGTGTCGCCATATTTGATTTGAGCTCTAGAAACAGAGACATTATTCAGAATATCTTCTTTTGTGTTCTGCAAGAGAAAATCATACAGTTTGTAAAGACATGAGGAGAGTAAACAATGAAAGAATTTAAAAAGAAAATGAAAGAAAAATGAAAGAATTTACATTTCTGGGTGAACTATCCCTATAAAACTAGAGTTTGATGAAATAATACTGACACTTATGAATGAACCTATAACCTTATCATGTAAGATCTTTAACCCTCAATCTCAGCACTTTACTGATACTGGATTCATATCTGTTTACTTGGTGATTTATGTGATGTTTCTCCTGTCATTGGTTTGTCCTTTAGCACCAGCTGAAGGAGACGCAGAGTTTGTTCCAGCAGAGGATCCAGCAGAGAGAGAAAGATCTTCAGCAGCTGAGAGAGGCTGTGGAGTCTCATAAGGTGAGTCTGGAGAAGAAGAGAAGTTTGAGAAGTCTCAGTCAGGACTCACCGAAGCCACTGTGTGATTGTGATGTGTGTCCTAACAGCGCTCTGCACAGACAGCAGTGGAGGACAGTGAGAGGATCTTCACTGAGCTCATCCGCTCCATTGAGAGAAGCCGCTCTGAGGCCACACAGCGGATCAGAGATCAGGAAAAGACTGCAGTGAGTCGAGCTGAAGGACGACTGGAGCGACTGGAGCAGGAGATCAATGATCTGAGGAGGAGAGATGCTGAGCTGGAGCAGCTTTCACACACACAGGATCACATCCATTTCCTGCAGGTAACAGAGATCTAGAAGAACAGGATCATAGTGGACTTGAGCAAGAGACTCACAGAGAAACATTTCATGAGAGCAGAATGAGCTGCTGACTGAAGTGTTGATCTGTGTGTTCGGTTATTATATAATCATCAGTCAGACTCTCATCTGATCTTCTTCTTTTGAGAGAGACGCACTTACAAATGCAGTTCAGCTCTGGAAATCTCTTAGGAAACATTTTCCTGACAAGATATTTTGAGCTTCCAGATGACAACAATTCAAAACTTCACTAATATTTTAAATATTTAGTCCTCAAACAGGAAGTAAGGCTGTATATTAGTGATGCTTTAGTGTATTTAAACCACAAAACTTGACCTTGGGTTCGTGTCCTAAGAGTCCTTGTGAATTTCAGAGCCACTAACTGCTCAAACTTATAAATAATGTCAATCTACTTGTTGCTTTTCAACTGCTTTTCCTGATCAAATCTACTCAACCCTGTCATGTGACTCCATTGATACACTTGATCTGTTACATTTATGTTATTGGCAGATGTTTGATCATCCAAGTGTTTTCCTAGAAAGTTCACATATAGTTTAAGTGTCAAACTCTAGAACTTACAGCTCTAACATGATATAATGAACATGAGAAGAATGAATCTGATGCTGTGAAAGTGCTGGATTGAGGAGAGTTACTAAAGATCAACAAGAGCTGCTCAAATCTGACGTAGAGCAGGTTATTGGCTGAAGTGTGGAGGTGATGAGCTTTGATTTCTGTTTTCTGTAGAGTTTCCAGTCTCTCTCAGCTCCCTGAATCTACAGACTAATGACGATCCCTTCTTCCTCTCTCTCAGTTGTGAGAGAGAATCTGTCTGTCAGCTGAGAGACAAACTGGAGGATTTCTGCAAAGAGGAGCTCAAGAAGATCTCTGACAGAGGTAAAGTCCTGGAGATTCATCTGCTCTCAGAAATGATCCTCCATCATCTCATATCATGTAGAAGATCATATTAGAAATGTCTTAGGAACGGATACAGGGTTCATTTTCTCTTGACATGATAATCACACTCTTCATGTCTGTTGATTTCCACAGTCACTTTCACCAACATTGTTCCCAGAACCAGGAACGACTTCCTACAATGTAAGTCACTAAGAAAACAAACAGAGAAATTCACTGAGTGTGTTTCATGTTCTTCCTGTAGAAGGAGAAAGAAAATGACAGAAGAGTTTTCATGAGTTTTCATGTGAATTAGTGTTTCTTAAGAGGGCGTTCAGAGAACATCAGCAGTCACTGAAATCAATATCTTCAAAAGGTGTTGAGGCGTTTAAGCACATAAATGTCAAATATTTACAAAATGAAACTTGTAATTACTTGCAAAAGAAATATTGCTAACACTTAAAGCCCTTATGTATATAGCATTATAAAAAGTATTTATAATGTTTATTATACATTATTTATGAAAAAATATAATTATAACCAAAGTTAAAATGCATTATAATATTTGCAGATTCTGAAATTGTTTGTTTGTCATGTTTTTAATGTATTATACTTTCTAAAAGTCACCAATGAAATCCAGCTAATGGAGTAATCCACATAAGAACAGACCCAGAATAGACGGTGTTTCATTTCCATCACGACTGTTTACTTCAGTGTTTCTGTCAGCTTTCTGTAGCACAGATGCTGAACTTCCAGTGAAAACTACGGTAGTAGTAAAAAAAAAAGAAAAAAAAAAGAGTAATATTGTGAAATATCACTATGATTTTAAAAGAACCATTTTCTAGGGTTGGTAAAGGATCTAGATGATGGATAATGATGATTTGTACAGGATATCAGACAGATTGATAATTCCTGATTCTGATGTGTTTTATCTCCATCAGATTCCCATCAGTTCAATCTGGATCTGAACACAGTGAATAATACCTGCTTCTGTCTGAGAGGAACAGAGTGATTACTGCCACCGGCATTTTCAAAGTCCAGTCGTATCCTGATCATCCAGACAGATTTAATGTGTATCCTCAGGTGTTGTGTAGAGAGAGTGTGTGTGGACGCTGTTACTGGGAGATTGAGTGGAGTGGAGATGTGTTTATATCAGTGTCATATAAGAGCATCAGCAGGAAGGGAGGGAGTAATGAGTGTGTGTTTGGACGTAATGATCAGTCCTGGAGTTTGATCTGCTCTTCCTCCAGTTACTCATTCAGACACAATGACATATGGACTAAACTCCCAGTAATGTCCATCATCAGGAGAATAGGAGTGTATGTGGATCACAGTGCAGGAACTCTGTCCTTCTACAGCGTCTCTGGAGACACAATGAGCCTCATCCACACAGTCCAGACCACATTCACTCAACCGCTCTATCCTGGGTTTACTGTTGGTGATCTGTTTGGTTCTGGATCATCAGTGAAACTGTGTTGATGAATCAGAATAGACTGTAGAGAGACTCTACCCATAATGCTTTGAGCTCATGCTGAATCAGTAACAGTGAGATGTTATAGAGTCTCTTATTTTCTCTTCATTACATTAATACTACAGCTGAACTTCTGTCAGTGAAATAACATGTCAGAATAAATGTGTGAATAAAAAATTAAATTAAACATTTAATTAAAACATTAATTATATAATTTTACGATACAATGTATTATTACAACAAAATATTTTGTTTTCATGTTTATAATCTAACTTTAAAGGCAGTAAAGAGATATTTTACAATGCAGGTAGAATAATATTTACAGGTGAGCTAATCCAACACTAAAAAATCTTTTGTTGACAACTCATTATATTTTGTTCATTTTTGCATTGGCTTATTTTAGTTTTACTCATTTGAAAATGTGTGTCTGACAAAGTATTTCTGGACTGATTATATTTAGTTAAACTTCACTTTAGTTAGATGAACTTTAAGATGGCTTTAATAATATGAACTTATTTAGACTAAAATAAGGAAATTAATAAATCACAAACACATTTCAATACACAATTACATTTATTGAAATTACAAACAATAGAAAGACATCTTATGCCTGCCTCAGTTTCTAAATAAAACAATAACAACATATATCATCAATTAAAGTTGGATTAAATGGCTGTAAAACATTAAATTTAACAAGATTACCCCACAACATACATTATAGAAATGTTCTTTGTTCAGACCTTTCCTTTAAAAATAAACGGTGAAGATTGTTAATCATCTCTGAATTGGCTTTGACACTTTAAATCAATGTGTGAGCGCTCAAGCTCAATAAAATAATCACCACACACACAAACACAAACACGCAAGGTTATATACTCCAGTGTTCCCTAACTGCTTTTTTAGTCCTTGAATCTTTGCAGTCAGGCTCTCCCCACCAGCCTCAGCTCAAAGGTGTATCAAAGCTCTTTGGGATAATCAATGTTCAAAGCATAAAGGAGTCCAAACTGTGTGGCCAAATCATTTGGAATATCTTGGAGATCCACAATCTCATCCGGTATCACAGCCACGTCCATGACATCATGTGGGAAGACACTATCGCGCCTGGTGTCCTCACTCACGGTCAAGATGCCCACATTAACCCCGTCTTTCTCATCATCAATGGGCTGAAAAAACTCAGGGGTGGACTATAGCTTTCATTACTGCATTAAATGTACAGTACCAAAACATTTCAAGAATTCACTGGCATTTTCACTGCACTTATTTTCAGGAGTAAATACTGAATTGTATCGTTCATGCAACAGTTTATATTATTATGAATGTAGTACTTCCTTTATCAATAAGTGAGAGTGAGAGAGACAAAACTTGGTGTTATTCAAGTGGTCCTCTGTGTTGTTTGAGGATGCCACACAGTTGTCATGAGAGAAACAAAACTCTCAACTATCAACTGGCACTCCGAATTCAAAAAATGCAGCTGTTCTGTGCATACTCATTATAATTAAATATATAAAAATAAATAAATATAAAAAAAACACACACACACACACACACATATATAATAAAACATAAAAATAATTTAATATTTTTGTGACGCAGATTATGCAGGTGGTCACATAATCATTCTGTAGTGATTTTACTACATTCACCTGTGACTAGTGATTTTTTGATCACGTGTCACTTAGGTGTGGTTATGAGTGTATCAGATGACCCCTTCCCCCTTTTGTAATACGGGGCACCAGTTAAGAATACTATCTTAACAATTTAAGAACACTCCAAAAGAGCTGTTCAATAATTCAGAATTAATATAAAATGGAGGAAATCGGTCAACTGATTTATCTGAAGGATTTGGGAGAGCCCGGTCAACTAGTAGAATCTTTGGTCATCAACACAAGGACAGAGTTATAATAAAATCAATGAAATTTATTAACAATAGACATGCAAGAGTAAATACCACAACGATTAATGATGAAATAATGAATATGCACTTCTAAAAGATAGTAAAATAACAATCAAAGGAGAATTCTGAATTAAATCAAAGAGACAAATAAATGAAGTGAACACAGAATGGATAAATGCAATGCTGTGGAACTGAATGTAGGATGGAAGAGAATCGTATGGGAATGCTTATGGGAGCCACCTAATGGCTCTGGTAAAATGGTGATAAAATAATTGCTTATTTATCATTCAACAAATAATATCCCTATTATTTGTAACAAGCTGACCTCAAATAACTGTTATCTAAACAGGTTAGAAAAACATATGCTGCATGTATAAACTAATTTTTTCTCTAGAAAAGAGGTTTGGTAAGTTTATATTTACGTTCCAGACAGTCGGGTGATCAATCCGGTAGCAGAGACGTCTTCCACTGATGATGCAGGCTGCGTGCAGTGGGATGGCGCGGAGTTGCGATCCAGTAGTCGTGCCACGCTGGGCTGGAGGATGCTGAACTTCAGTTGCACCAAGAGGGTCCTTTAGGATGGACTGGGCAGCTGGGTCAGATGAATCTTCACAGGTTCCTTTGCAGGCTGGCTGCGTCGCTGAGGAGCCGTGTGGTACAAGCAATGTCTGCCGATGTAGAGGTCCTTTGTGGACTGGGCTGCGCTGCTGTAGGAGCCGTAAGGGTCAGATGGAGTCCCTCAATGCTGGGGCCCTTTTTGCAGCTAGAGTGCAGCTGAAAGCAATGTAAAAGGTTTTGCTCGCGAAAGCTTCACCTTAACCATCTTGTAGTCTCTTTCCTCGTCAGGTCAGAAACTCAGGACGTGGAGTGTCTGTTAATGTCTCCTTCCCCGTCGAGCTGGAAATGCAGAACAAGGGTGTGTCTACCCGGGGGACATATTTATCCCTTTCTGATTAGGAGGAGATTGAAATGTGGCGTCTTGCCGATCCTGGAGTGTGATTGGCTACTGTTATCGGAAGCAGCCCCGGGTGTTGCCCACCCTAGTGTGGAACTCATTTGCATAGCATAAAGTACAGTGTTAAAATAGTGTCTTTAACCTTTTACCCATGCATTATTTCTTTACCAAACCTCTTTCAAATTATTAAAGGCATCGTAGGGAACAGATAGACACCAAACACGATGATGAAATGGTTAAATCATCGTCCATACATCTATTTAACTGTTAACAGGTCTGTCCCATGACCTGCTTTTTTACCATTCAGTAACCATTAACATAAACTGTGCTTTGCATGAAGATGGAGTGGATGTGAAGCAGTTTAGATCAAATTAAGACCTCCAAACATAGGTATGAATAGATTTAGATAGATCTCTGTGGCCTCTCTTTATTTCAGTCACTGCTGCTCTATCCAGGAGGTCCAGAAGGATTTTTTATGGCAGTCCTTGCCTAAACCTTAGGAATGAGTTTGGTGGTTAGAGTCAATGTGTCATCCAATGAGAAGTCCTCTCCTTGGTTTTGGTGGGTGCAGAAGGTCCCCCTTCCTGCTCTGGAAGAGGTGTCTGGTAGTTGTCCCAACATTTTATCTGATGTTGCTGAACATTTGTTTATGTTCATTCACCAAAGATCCAATCACGGTGTGGCACATCTTCCTACACACCAGCAATTAGAGAGGGGCCCTGTCGTAAACTTGTCCCTGGAATGCCATCTTGACTTGTTCACAACAATTCTGACTGTAATGGTTTACATAAACACTACTGGATTGACGTGCGTTTAATCGCATTAAATCATAAACCTTTCATCATAAATCATAAAAATCATAAACCAAATCTTTCCTAGGGCTAAACGATATTGGAGAATTACGAATCCCCTAAAGGGACGTGAAGGAAAAGAAGTGAAGATGGGAAGAAAAATTATTTGCTGATGCTTTGTGTTTTGCATTCCCTGAGAAATTTTGCTTTCACTCACAAAGAATACAAAAGTTTTTGCGAGGGAATGCAAAGGTTTTGTGAGCAAACACCACCATGTTCCCTTAGAAAATACATGACATAATACAATATTTTGTTTTTCTGTCACATATTTTGCTATGAAAAAAGAAAATGCTGGAAGTTTCAACACAATACTTAAATAGTTATATTTGGAAAGAATTAATCATTCTAGAAAATATTTATTTCTGAATTTCTTCATGTATAAACGTTAAACCATAAAGCTCTTATTTTGGCTGAAAACTGTAGGGACTTCTTAAACCTTCACCATTGTTGGCAATCACTTACCCTCGTGTCATTCCAGACTTGAAGACTTTTGTTCATTTTCAGAACAGAAATGCAGATGTTTTTAATGAAATCTGAGATCTTTCTGTCCATCCTTTGACAGCTATACAACTACCAATTTCAAGCCCCAGAAAGGTAGTAAAGACATCATTAAAGTAATCCATGTGACTCCAGTGGTTTAACCTTGATTTGATAATGCGAGAGGGGAACTTGAGAACTAGCCTTTATATGTGTAACAGTGTTAAACATTTAATTGAATGAGTTTATAAATGTGAATTCTATAAGATATTTGTTTGTATTCATTGGTGTTCAAAGGCTCCCATCCTGTGGATATTAATGGTTCTGCAGATATAGTATTTTGTCCCCATTCTCTTGCTGTACCGCAGCAGATTCAAATGTCGCTGCTGTGGGTATGTACGATTTTTCATGCTCTAACTTTTTGAAGAATTAATTGTAGCAAATGAGTGCAGAAAAGGGGTGGGAGTCTCATAGAGACATCTATAGAAAAGAGAGGAGGAAGGAGGCAGAGAGGAAGAGGAGTGGAGCAAGGGTGAGCAGTGTCCGGCCATGGCGCTTTTATTTTAAAGTTGATATACTAACAATAAAATATTGTCAACATTTCTGTTTATGTGTGTTTTATATTATTACAAATCTATCATATCATATTGAACACATGTAGAGGAGAGTGTGTGTTGTCACAATTGATATATTATTTATGGAAATCTTTTATTATTATCACTATTATTAATTTGTGGCTCTTAAAAAAGAGCAGTTTGAAGCCATGGCTTATGAGTCACAATATTTTAATGAACAGCATATACAGTCAACAAAAGAATTCAACAAAACAAGTCAAGACTCACCAAAATGTATTCCGGACCGGTGTGTTCACAAACAGGAAGTGCTGGTCTCCAGCCAGGAAGTGTTGGTGGTGATGGGGCGCAAGTACCTGAAGAGCGACTGGTGCAAGACCCAGCCACTGCGGCAGACGGTCAGTCAGGAGGACTGCAGGAGCCGGATGGTCATTAACCGCTTCTGCTACGGCCAGTGCAACTTCTTCTTCATCCCTCGACACGTCAAGAAGGAGCAGGAGTCGTTCCAGTCATGTGTCTTCTGCCGGCCGAACCGCTTCACCAGCCTCACCGTGGAGCTCAACTGCTGCCGCAAGATCCAGAGCGTCAAGCAGTGCCACTGCATGTCCGTCAGCGTGTCCAAGTCTGGAAACAGTGAGAGGACGATGCTTAGACAACCGCTGCTAATCTGAGCTGAAAGACTGAAAACACCACAGTGTCTTCAGACAGAGAGAGGAAGACTGATGGTGTTTGAGAGACTCTTCAAAGACAGACATGATCCAGGCGTGACCTTCAGTGCTGGTTAACAGAAAACATGCAGAAAACACTAGAAGAAACCTATAAACAGGGGCGGAGCCAGGGGGTGGCCAGGGGTGGCCGTGGCCACCCTTGGCCTAAGCTTGGCCACCCCTTTGGCCACCCCGCTCACAATTGCTGTTTCTGTCTACTTTTTTTTTGGTGAGAAGAATTGCGTTTATTTAAACGCAGAACCGTCTCTTTAAGACCACAAAAAACGGGAGACTTTTCAGACGTGCACTCCAACAGGCCAGGCGCAAGTCAAACGCGTGCGGAAATGATACAGGTACTGAATGAGCTTCAACAGAACAACAGTAAGCTATAGCTTACAAAAAATGGTGGGTTGCAAGACCACGCACTTTTCAATCACGCGCAAATATGGTGCGCTGTATATTACTCACTATAAATGCAACGTCGTAGTTCTGTTGTCTATTAAGTCATGAAATAACCAAAAAGGCGATTAAAGCTGCATGCATGTAGGCCTATATATGCGTCACATGTCTCTGGACTAAAATATTCTGCTATGTGAGATCACAATATAAGACACAAGCTTATATGTAATTTTTTAAAGCATAAATAAATGTGAGAACTATGCATTTGTACTAGAAGATGCTAATTTTGCGTTAATTTATAAAGTACAAATAAAAATGTATCACATTTAAATGCATCAGCATTTTTGTAGGCCTAATGAGTTTAAGTATGATAGAACTGTTGCAATTATTTATTTTGACAATATAGAAAGTTAAACATTTCGTGTTTACTTTTTTGGTTACTTTTTGAAACAGACAAACTCAGAATTCATTGGAATCCATCAGAATTCAATGAACTCAGAGTTCATTGATTATACATAAAATTCAATGAAGGTTGAATAAGTACAGTATGTAGTTATCGTCTCATCCATGGAGATGCAACAATGAAGAACAACTATTGGGTGTTCTGAGAACCAGAAGTGACTGAACAAGTTGAAATTTAGCTAAAGTATGAGCCCCTTTATTAATATGCCTGCAAGTGAGGAATGATTAAAAAAGAAAGAAAAAAAAGGGTCAAATTCACTCAGCATTCCACGATCTCAATTACAATTAAGTAGGCTAAAAACAAACTGTATTCAGTTGTGTTGTAGGCACAGTCCAGTAGCTACATTATAATCAGACTAATTTTTATGTTGAAATAATGAAGATTTCTGTGCCACCCCAGACTGGTTGCTGGCCCCTGCCTGGCCACCCCTAGGAAAAAATCCTGGCTCCGCCACTGCCTATAAAAAACCTTAAAGGATCCTGTCAGGCCTTTCATAAATAGAGCCTCTTAAGAATAAAGGTTCCAGAAGGGGTTTCTATGGAAGTTTGTTTCCGCCATTAAAAAAAAAAAGGGCGAAGCATTATTCTTTAGAATAATTCAAAAGAATAATTAATAATGAACTCTTATTATAATAATGAAATGTTTCTTAATATAATAATGAAATGTTTCCATTTACTTATTAACTATGAAATATTATATTATATCCTACAATATTATAAATCATTGCAATTATCTATTTTAAAAAATATTTTCATTGTTATAGCAAATACATGGTTGTGCAAATGAACTAACATCATTCAATCACACTTTTAACTATCCTGATTAAAACGAATAACACAATCTTCTTATTTTTTGCATTATCATTATTTTTCTGCAACTCTGACTGCATGTGCTGAAAAAAATTGAGAAATAATATTTCATAAAAACGTTTAAAATTGCCATAGAAGAAACCAGTGACAAAAAAATTGTACATGCGGTCTTTAAATAAATGCACAAAAAATAAAAAATCATTAAGCTGTCATTTATGTGTAAGTCAAAGTGTAATATAATAATGTGGTCTAAGTTTAAATGTTTTAAAACATAACAAAAGTGGATGTTTCTGACCCGAATACAGCCATGTCATGTAATTAATTAAAGAGTATAAAGTATGTTAAATATTTTATGTTTTAAACTGGTTTAAGATAAATTGAGCTCCCTCTTACATAATTTAATTTAATTTGAGGTGACGGTTAAAAAACGGTTTATTTTCAAATCTTCAGCCTTCAGAGACGATAGGAAGAGTATTTTCTGTGAGGGATTTGGTCAGGATCGCTCAGATCTTTGGAAATATCAGCTATTCTTAGTATTATATTATTTTATATCTATTTACTTTTTATGTATTTTATCCTTACTGACTGACTGATTTTATACAGACTGACTCAACGCGCTAAATCGTTCGGCGTTTTCTTTGTAATGATTTACTGAGGAAAAACATTCAACGAGAAACTGCGGTGCGTTCATTTTTTGGGTTCGTCTTGTCAATCAGCATAGGACAACTGAGGACAGCGGGAAACACGAGCGGGAAATATCAGTCGGAATCAGAAATCGATGAAACGGAAAAAGCAACGACGTCGTCGGTGAGATAATGTCTCATTTCAACTGAATGATTTTTTGGTCTCTTTTGGCTTTAAAATGTCGGTCACGACGCCTTTTGATAGCTGTTTTTGTTCCGGCAATTATTCATTATAAACTGTATTTTTATGTGTGTGTAGACACAAGATATTAATAGCATTATTAACCACAAGTAGCCTAATTTACATTGTTCTCTTGCGCTTCTTGTGGGAAGCACATAAACAAGTCATTGTAATTTTAAATCAAAACAATAATCTGCGCTGAAGCGCTGACGGCATCGGAACGCGTTCTATTCGTGACGTCACAGTCAGCGCTGGAGGCTTTAAAGTTTCGCTCTCGCCGAAAAACTCGCATTTGACTCGTTGCCTTTAGTGTATATGCGATCGAGTGTCGATATACGATTATTTGCATCAGTCTACAGCTGTGATCAGTGTGCAATTTTGAATACTAAGTGTACGATTTCCTGTCAGCGTCTGATTGTGAATCTGCATTTTTCTATTCAGTGTACTATATCCCTCTCGATCTGTGTTCAGATCTGTGTATTAGTACAGTTGAATTGCACATCATAGCTTTCTGATCTGTGTGTGGTTTCGGATCATACAATTTTACTTGGTTGTAAGATTTTGGATCAGCGTACCCATTACAGATCAGAAAATGTATAGCAATAAATTTCGCACGCTCCGGTTCCCGACGTGTGTCAGTCCTGCTCTGACTGCCGCAGACAGGCCAAGACTGCAGCCACGACCACCGCCGAAAAGGAGCCCAAAAGGCATTGCGACAATGACGGTAAGAATCTTATCAATGTGTTTATTCAACCATAATTCGTCAGTATTAATATAAGCCTGCATTCATATGTTGAACAAAGAATTGAGGTGTTTTCTTATTATTTATCTCAACA